>VDFB02368658.1:0-21295 GCA_007258455.2 Sequoia sempervirens | reverse complement strand
GGTGGGGTATCTTCACCTTTGTCAGAAGTTGTCTGTTTGACGGCTGTCCAATTATCTTGTAAAAGTGTCTTTTTTTCTTTTCCAATGTATGACAGGAGCTACCCCCTTTGGTAGTACTCACTTATCAAAAAAAAGAAATGAGACTTAAAAAAACCCGAAATGCTTGCAATGAAGTTTTACAAGTTATTTTAAACTTGTAATGAACATCAAAAAACTCGAAATTAGTTTTGCAAGTGTTTCTAGTGGATTTTTAGCTTGCTCTTGCTCATATGTACCCCGATTGGAGAGATTTTTGGCATGAAGAACACTTGGCAAAGTCTGCAACTTTATTGAATCCCCCATTTTTGCTCTACCATTGCCACGTTTTTGCAGATTTGAGTTTGCTCAAGGCGCCTAGAGTTTTTTTTCTTCATTTTGGCTTGTAAACTCTTGTTGCGGGTATGTTCTTTGTTTCTTTTTATTTTTCTGTTTTTGTTGCTTAAAATCTTTGGCTCCTAGGTCGCCATTTTTGGAAGATGAGATTGTATATTTTAAAAGAAACGTCTTTTGGCTGAAAAACGTTTTTCTTCTTTCATTTTCAGCATTCATTTCATTTAAAAAACGTTTTTCATTCCACTTTCATTCACCCTTCATTTTGCCTTTCATTCCATTCATTTCATTTGTAATAAATTCCCTTTCATTTCATCTCATTTACATACCCATTTCTCCATGATCTCATTACCATTTTCTACGGAAAAAAGAAAGAAAAATGATGCCCTTGGCTGCAAGTCAGGATTTTATAAACCAACTGCAAGTAGGAAGTTTTGGTCAAAAGTGCAAGTAGAAGTTTCAAAAATAAACTTGCAATGACGTCTCATTTTTCCTACCTTGCACTTTTTAACTTGCAATATGTTCCAAAAATCCCGATTACACTTTGCACTTGTTATCAGCCTTCCAAAACCCGAAATTGCTCCAAAATGCACTCAAAAACACTTGAAAATGAGTCTTTAGGATCCAATCACAAGTGCAAAACTTGTATTTTCCCATACACATATGAAGTTGCATGTTCATTCTCCACAATTGCAAGTCAATGTTCTTGTTTTTCCACACATGTAATGCTGTTTCCAAAACCCGAAATTGAGCTTTGGCCTCACTTTTGCAGCCCCTTTGTCTCATTTTCATTAATCCCATTTGCACACATGACCCACCAAATCAATAATATAAGGCATGGGCCTTATTTTTCAAACAAATTCCAAGGCTGGAGAATGATACAAAGGAAGAACTACAGCATGAAGATCCACTCAAGGATGATGTAGTTCGAGTCATGTCTTGGACACTTAGAATAATTTCAATTATGCATTTGTAATTTTGTTTTGACAAATTACATGTAAAGTCAGAAATTGTAATGGCAAATGGCCATGCTACTCACATTATTGAAGATTGTAATTACATGTAACCAAGTTACAAGTCAAAATAAATTAGGACTGTAATTTGGAATAAGTCAACTGCAGTTAGTTAGTGGTTGAGAGAATTTCTCAAGTTAGTTGGGATCCTCCCACCTTTTTCTCAAGGCTTCTCTCCTATAAATACTTGAGGGGGTCTATTGTAATATTTATCTTTTGGCAATGCAACAAAACTCTGCTAGTTTGTATGTGCACTTTAAGACTTTGAGCTTAGATGTAAATCAGATTACAGTCAATTAAAAGAGGCAAATTGTTTTCAAACTTTGTGTTGATTCAAGGTGTTATGTGACGACATTTTCTGCATATTAATTGTGAGTTTTGTGGTGTTATACAAGAGGGATTCAAGCTCAATTTTGCAGACTTTGAGCTACTTATTGCGTTTGGAGTTTTAGATTGGTTTTCAGATTTGATACTGCAGACTGTTGTACCCAAAACCAAAAATTTTACTTCACTAAGGCATTTTGCTTAATTGAGTCTTAATCCTGTTAAAGTGATGACAGAACGTCGTTTTTGGGGTTTTTAAATATGGAGTTGGTGTCAGTGTCATGTCAGTCTATTGCTGAAGGAATTTAAGAAAAGTGAAAATCTGAACGGGAATCACCAAAATTTTCTCTCTGGAGAGGGAAGCACATTCTCAAATGGGCGCCCTATCTTTTAGGGGCTCAGATCCTGTTTTTAGGGTTTGTCACCTCCAGCAGACATTTGTTCAGCATCACGTCAGCTTCGCAGTAAGCTATCAAGCCTGTCAAACGGACCTGTTTCAAGCAAGTTGTGGAAGATACAGCACAAAACGAGGCGAAAGCAAGAATTGGCTAACACTGGGGAAAAGCGCAGCTTTTGGAAAAGGCGCCCATCTTTTTGAGGTGCCAAACGTAGGTTTTTGGCTAAATGTCACCCAAGATGTTTATCTCACATTTGTTCAAGCTTCGCGACGCATCCGTCAGTGGGTGAATCTGTGTTGCTGAAGTGCCTGAACCTGAGGTCAAACATAGGGTCAAATCTTAGTCAAAATATCAGAGGAAAAAGCAAAAGAGCACATTTTGGGAAAGGCGCCTAAGCTTTTCAAGCCTTTAATGCTTTCTTTCTGATGATACCAGATATTCAATGTGTCCGTATACGCTTCGCCTTTCGCTGCCCTGGCTCCGCCGGGCCAGGATGCCTCAAAGCCTTTGCAAAATGTAGGTTTTATATTATTTTTGTCATTTCCGTAAATGGCCAAGTCCTGGAGGAAAGAGCAGCCTTTTCAAAAGTTACCTTGTTTTTCACCCCGACAATGTTTCTTTGGAAATGCCTTGCAGTCAAGTATGTAATGAGGTCGCAAATTCACGTTGAACCCGAGATCCGGTCCTCGAAGTTGATAAAATAGAAGTTATCAAGGATTTATTTTTCCCTTCAGGACGAAATGGACGGTCAAAATTTGACTAAGTCTAAGAAAAAGAGCGCCTTTTGAAAAGTTGGCTTTGATTTTGAGCCTCGCATATCGGGCTTAGGGTATTACGCTTCCTCAAGATATCTTTTGATCCGCTTTTTTACTTGCTTTGCAATGCACTGCTACCAACCATTAACGGAGAAGTCGTACTAACCGTGTCGAGGGGATGAATCGTAGGTCCGCTTTTTAACTAGTTTGCATGTTCAGTTAACTATCTTGCATGTCAAGTTAACTTGATTGCATGTCCACTTAACTGAAGATTATCACTGAATGTCAACTAAAGTCCACATGCATGGCGAATTTGGTTGCAATTATGAAGTTTTAGTGAAGATGGCGCTTCATTGAGTGTCAACTGAAGTTCAAGAAGGGACGTCATATTTTGGTGAAGCATTAATGTTTGAAGTAAGGCGCATTTGAGTGTTAACTTCAGTTATGAAAAGGGTCGCCATATTTAGTGTTTATTATGATGAAGCATATTTTGTGAAGCTACGCACTTTTCAAGGAATGGCAACTTTAGTTCCAAAAGGGTCGCCATATTTAGGTTTTATTGATTAAAGCATGTGAAGTTGGCGCACTTCTTGAAGGTCAACTGAAGATTGAAAAGGGTCCCTATTTTTAGAATATTTATTGCATGAAGATGGCGAATTTCTTATCTCAATCAACATTGTTAACTTTAGTTATCTAAAGGTATGCCTTAGGTCAAATTTGTGAATCATAAAGCAAGTTTGAAGATGGCGAATTCATTATAGGTTGCTAACTGAAGTCAAAGTCATATGAAGTTGTTAACTGAAGACTTGTAAGGCAAACCCTAATGCATGGTGCTTTAATTAGCTTATCTCAGTTCCAGTTAACTAAAATGGGGTCCAATTAGAAGCCAAGCGCACTTTTCAAGCATTCCTTGCTTAGTGCGAATTTTCAATGATGAAATTCTATATATTTCAGCCATGGCGTCCATTATTTTATCATCTTTTGCTCTGAAGCTTATATTCTTTTTGAGCGACCAGCAAGCTTAAGGTGATACAGGTGTTCGATTTCAGCGTTCTTCGAAGCAACGAGTTCAGATTATTCAGAGGAAGGCGATTCTAGACTTTATTTCCACTTTGCATGCAGGTTTTATCAAATTCCAGAGAAGAGATTTGCAAATTTTTCAAAAGCAGACAAGCAAAACTTTCTATCTTCTGTCTTATTTCTTCTATTTCTCACCTTAGGTACTGTTGTGACCTTTTCACACATCGCCCCATTCAGATGGGGACCCCCTTATTTTTGCTCCGTTCCGGTCTTTTGGCTTGGGTTTTTCCTCGCTCTCTCGCTCTGTCTCTTTTCTGGTGTCTGTCTTTCCGGGGGGGGTTGTGTCGTCATTGAGCTTAAATGTGAAGATATTGGCTAATTCTAAAATTAGGGTCTCACTCGCTTTTGAAGTCAAGCCAAGGTCGGGTAGGCCGGTGAATTGAAAATTGAACTTAGCAATGCTGTCGGTGACATCCGTACGGCCTACCAAATTTCATCGAGATTCGGTATGTTTTCATTTGGCTTTAGTAACTGCAACTCAGGTAATTTGTCGTACTATTTTGAGATTCTCATCATCATTAACGTAGAGCCCGTAGGTACACCTCGCATCGCTTTTGTAATGCCAAATTTGAGCAAAATTGATAACTCTATTTTTAGTGGCCCGGTCGACAGATTTCGTGGTCCATGGTAAATTTTCTTTAGACAACCGGGATACTCTGGTTTCTCGAGACCTTCACAAGGGTGATATAATACGCAAGTCGATGACCACTTTCGTGATTCACCTTCCTCAGGCTATTTTAGGGTTTGTATTGTCGAAGCTTTGCATGTCGTGATTCCCCGCTGGTTTTTCGAGAGTTTTCGCTATGGTGTGACATGCAAACAAGGGATTCTACCGCAAGGAACTTTGCTATTTTGAAGGTGGTATGCCCCTAAGGCAACCGCTTCCCGCCAATTCAAAACAATGAGCCGACCACAGCTTGCTGCAAAACGAGCAAACGGAGATCTTTGATACGCATGCAATGCAAATTAGGTTTCTGGCCGGAGCTTCCAAAAATAGGCATCAAAAGTCAAAATCTTCAAACCGACATGTAAATCCATCGCTGACGTAAGAGATTCTCTCAAGCTATCCATCAGAAATTTCTGTCAACTGAAAGTAACTTACTATTTTTAGTAAGTCAAATTGGAAACTGGCTAAAAATAGTAAATCAGTTGCATGCATCAGTGTCGGCAGCAAGGTCACGTGGTGAGGATCGCCTCATCCGAATTTCAACTCGATTGGAGCTTGGGAACTATCAGAATCAAGAGCTTACTATTTTTAGTAAGCCACCCTCAGAAACAGGCTATAAATAGCAGGGTGACTAAACGTTGCAGTGTCGACAGGTTGAAAAGGTTATGAAGAAGCTGTGTTTAAAATTTCAGGCCATTCCGAGCTTCAGAGGCGCGAATACAGAGAACTTACTATAAATAGCAGGGCACGTAAGCTGGCGAGGATGGTAAAAATTCGTCTAAGTCTGGAGTCTCGTCCAGCAGGCATAGGAAAATGCGCCCAGATTGATGAAGAGGCGTAGAAAATTTTTCAAGATGCAAGTTCATCCTTCACACAGGGCAAAATGCGCCTAAGGTAGAAAAGGTCAAAAGAAAGTCAACAAGATTTCATCCTGTTCAGGGGTCCAAATGCGCCCAAGGTGAAAGAGGGAAAAGTTAAAAAATTTCTAAGTATGAGAAATCCGCCTCAGGGGTCAAAATGCGCCCATCCTTCTCTCTCATCAAAATGCGCCCAGTTCACAAGGTGGTCAAGGCAAGGTCAAACATGAAATCCGCCACCCTCAAGGAAATGCGCCCAAGGTTGATTTTCATCCTTCACACAAGAGGAAATGCGCCCATCCTTCTCTCTCATCAAAATGCGCCCAACTTACAAGAGTCAAAGCATAGTCAACGTTTTCTGTCCTCCTTCATGGCTAAAATGCGCCCAAGTTCATGCATGTCAAGACAAAAACACGGAAGTTGAAGGGTCACAAGGCGTGGAAGCTAGTTTCATCCTTCTCTCTCATTGAAATGCGCCCATCCTTCTCTCTCATGGAAATGCGCCCAAGTTTGAAGTGTAAGTGGTAAATGCGAATGGTGAATAGGGTGGAAAGTGTTACCTAGGCGTGGTAAACTCAAGGTGAAGGGTGGACGTTATCCTCCTTCATGGCTAGAATGCGCCCAAGGTGGTGGGCCTTGGAGAAACCTTGCTAGGCGTGTGAAGGGAGTCATAAGGTGTTAGGAATATTTCCTAAGGCGTTAAGAATAAAATTGTTAAGTGTGATGCGCGCCAAGAGTAAGGGTGATATGCTAGGCGTGGAAAATATTTCAAGGTGTTGAGAGTTAAAATGAAATATACGCCTAGGGTGATGGAGAGATGTGTGATGGAAAATAGTTATAAGGTGTTAAAAAAAAAATCTTGAAGGCGTTGAGGTATTTTGAGGTGTGCTAGGCGCCTCAGTGAAATATTTTCTAAGTGTTAAAAATTTCTAAGGCGTGAGATTTTAAATTTGCCTAGGCGTTGGGCTTTTAATGAATATTTTCCAAGTGTGTGGTGCGGAGTGAAGATGAAATGTGCAAGGCAGGCCGGAACAAATAAAAATTTTCTAAGTGAAAGTTCCTCTCCACTGACGATCAACAAATTTTTCTAAGGCAAGATTTCAAAAGTGCAAGAAGATTTTAAAATATTTTCTAAGGAAAATTGTTTTTGTGCCTAGAACTCAGTTGATGAATTTTCCGGAGCACGGGCAACTCTTCTCAGTAATGGAGTCAGAAACAATGATATTTCAAGTTCTTCAATTTTTTTCAAGAGGTCAGAGCAACACAAAGTAATCACAGGCGAAGAACAATTTAAAATGATGGAAATAATATTTTTCTAAGATTCAAAATTCGAAAAATTTAATGAACCCGTTCGTTGGGTACCCATGGATTCGAGACATTCTGACGAAAATTTGCTTCTGGGTACTGAACATTTGTGATGATGAATGGATTTCCAAGTCTTCTGAGCTTCGCCAACACCTTTTCAATAAAGAATTTAATCAGTGCTCGAATTGTGAATTTTCCTAAGGGAAAATTTTTAATTTTCTAAGGCAAACATGAATAAAATGAGTTTTCAAAGTGAATTTTCTTCGAACGATGAATCTGAAGGGAGTTGCCTAGATAAGTTTGTTTAAATTCTTCGAAGATGAATTTTCCAGAGTTGATGATGAAGTTAAGAATTCGAATTTAAGTGACGGAGCTCCAGCTGGTGAGTAAAATATGATGAAGTTAAATTAAATTTTTCGAAGAAGAATTCAAAACGCCAGTCAAAGTCAAGTTTCTAGAAGAATAATATTCCCGACGACTGGAGACAAGTGTCAGAAAAGCCAGAGAGGGAAAATTCGAATTCTTGAAGTGGAGTAGTGGAGTTTAATGGCACTGGCTAAAAATAACGTCTTCTGGAATTTGAATTCTAGCTATAAAATGGAGAAGTTTTTCACTCACTTTCACAGCTGGAAAAGGCGAATTTGCTAAGGCAAAGTGAGCTTAGAGAAGTTTGAATTTTGCTGGGGTGGAGTTTGCTGAGAAGAAGACGCCTTAAGTGCTGAAGAGAAGGTACGCCATTGTCAAGTGGAGAAGTGTTTGCTGCAATTTGAAGTTGCTTGAAAAGGTACGGCCTTGTTAAGCTAAGGTCTGAAATCTGATTTGCTTGAATTGGAGTTGCTTAAAGAGGTGCGCCATTGCTGAGAGCTTGAGAAGTACGTCCTTGCTAGTGTTGAAGTTGAAGTCTGATTTGATTAAGTTTGGTCAAAATTGCCATTTGAAAAGGGACGCCTTGTATTGAATTGAAACATTGAGAACTTTAAAAGTACGGACTTGCAAGATTGCTGATTACCGATACAAAGACATTGAGGTTCAATTTGCTGATTGCTGGTTGAAGTAAAATCATCGGAGTTCACTTAGAAATCTGTTCTAAGTGTCGGAATTTGAACTTATTCAAGAGAAGAAGCTGAGGTTTGCAAACGTGAAAGATATTGCAGCCTCTGGAATTCAACTGCAGCCCCTATATCATGTCTTATTTTATTAAATCTGATTGCTGATGAAATGTTTGTTATGTTGCAGATGGCTGAAGCGAGGACAACCGGAAAGGACAATGGTGCCTCCCGACAGGCTACGATCAAGAAGCTGAGCAAAACGTTCATGCCGGAGTCGAAGTTTATTTCAAAGCTGGGCAAGTTGACAGACACGAACCTGGGCTCCGTCAACTTGGAGACCTTCAAGAACAGGCTGTTCGGGATTGGAAGTCATCGGGCTTCGGTCACTTCGCACAACATCGTCCGAAGTGGGTTATATGCAGCTGCTGGTTTTCCGCCAGCTATTCAATGTTCGGAGCTGATAATGGAGTGCGCCAACTGCTACGAGAAAGAACACCGGTCGATCACGTCACCAGATGGCCAAGTACTTGCCAATCTCACTCCGGCAGCCATTGGTGAGGCTTTTGGGATCCCGGTGCATAGAAACATGATCTACAAGTCCAGGGAGCGAGCGGAGCGTATGTATGCTTCTGCCTTTGAACAATGCATGGACACAATTAACACTCACTGGATGAGCACTCCGAGGCCGTCTCGTACGAAGTTGCCGAAGCAGATCATAGCAGAGGACTTGAAACAGGAATATTGTGATCTTATCATGTTGCTGAGCAGGGTTGGTGGTTGCCCTCAGTCTTATATTTTTGAGCCGTGGATGTTTTATTACATCAACCTGGTGTTGGAGGGCAAGGATTATGTCAATTGGGCTGAGATGATCAGCGACAATATACATGAGCAACTCCTGAGCTTGCGGAGGACGAAGACATTTTACATGAGTTCCTATCTAATTTATATGTTGGCACGGATGACAAGGTACAGAGGAATTTCTTACAAGGAACCCATCGGTTGTGGCTCTCACCAATTCAAGATCCATGAGGCGTGTACGCAGTTGCACCTTTCGAGCACAACCCATTACAAGCGTGTCAACGACTCATTCACCATGTACATCACGAGACTGCTTCAGGAGAGGTTACAGTGCAGAATCTCTAGAAATGCCCAGGAGCTAATTGAAAGGTATGGGTGCTGGTTTATACAATTTCCAAGATTCTCATACATTAGGCTGCAAGGATTTTCTTCATACCCTTATAGGCTGCCTAAGTACCCAACAGATAAAATAATAATGCTAGAGATAGCTAGACAGTTGCTAGCCTTTGACAAAATCCAGAAGAAAAAGAAGAAAGGAGGGATAGAGTTTCCAGTTGTGATGGGCAACTCGGACGAGGTTTGTCCTTCGATACAGGCATGTAGAGAAGCTGAAAGTGAGCTTCAATTCTATCATTTTTCATATCACACAAGTAGACAACACTATGACCCGCACCATAACATCAACTGGGTGTTGTCAGAGGAATTCAAACACAAGGCCACCATTGAGGATTATTGGGCTGATGCAATTGATGAGATTGAAGTGAGAAAGAGGATGTTCTCTAGATTGCCGATTACTCTGATCAGGGAGTGTGAGGTAGTTCCGGTTCCGGACCAGGTCAATGAGGACATGGATGTTGTTCATCCAGACTATGCAGCTGTTCGGGACACTCCACTTCCGCCTATTGATTGGTCAGAGCCCGAGGTTGCCGACCTTGATACTCTCTCTATCCCGGTTATGACGTTCACCAGGGCATGGGTCGATAGGCGAGTGAGCAGATTGAAAGGTAGGTCAATTGCCTTGACCTACAACTTGATGGGAGATCACAGGACGCCCACCACAGGAAGGAAGAAACAGATCACAAGGGGGCCAGAGTCCAGAAAGAAAGAATTAATTCAGCCAGAACCTCCACGAGTTACAGTAGCAGTACCTTTGGAGACACGTTCTCCAAGCATACAGGAGGTGTCTTTATTTGCTGATCAGAGAATTGCAGTGAATCAGGTACCGGAGATACAGAGTGATATTCAGCCTCCACGGAGGGAGTCGATTGGCCAAAGCGCCAATGTACCTGTTAGGGTTGATCAGCAGGATCAGCAGGATGATGAGGGGACAATTACTGACCCTCAATTTCAGCAGGAGATAGAGGCGGCCATGAATGATGGCGACGATGATGATATAGTGTCAGGTGACACTCAGCCACTTGAGGACGATGAGCCTCGCCAGAATGAGGAAGAAGTGGAACAGGTTAGAGAAGTCGAGGCACGGGAGCAGCGGCCTTTCGATATACTATATGAGGTGCCTGATTGGCTTAGAGACAGAATGCGAAGGAGCCCGAGCGAGGAGATTGATCCAGCAGTTGAGATGGAAGAGTTTTTAAACCGGATCAGTGCTCCTCCACCGAAGAAGAAAGCAAGAAAGTTTTCGAAGATCTCCACAGATGAGGATGGCTCTCGTACCCTTCACGTTGCTGTCCCACGAGTCGAGTGTGACCGGAATGAAGCAGCTCCGGAAAACTATGTGGTCACCACTCTTGACTTGGGACGCCCAACTGGTGCACAGATTGTTGAGGAGTGCGATAACTCCTTCCTTGCCCTTAAGGATAGATTGTTCAAGAAAGAAGGAAAATACAAGAAGTTGAAACGAGAACACAAGGCGTTAGTTGGATATGTTCAGCAGTTGTCTCGTTCTCGAGGGCAGGATGCACCAGTGATAGAGCCTCCAGCAGATATTCCTAGAGAGTCGATCAGCGGCTTGGTAGAATTGGGGAGGATGGCACAAGAGGCAGACAAATGGGTCACAGGGGTTCGTACGGAGACAGAGAAATTCATGGAGGACCTATCCTTTGCTTTTCAGCAGGCCTCTACTATTTTGGCACGGATAGATGCGGTGGATCATGCTTGGGGCGATGCTTCCATCTATCAGAGTAAGGTGATCCAGCGTCTTGAGGCGTTGAGGCATGTGCCATTGCAGTTGCTGATTGATGGAGGTGTCATTCAAGCAAATGACCGATATGATTTCTCTAGGTGGTATTCTTCGGCTATCACAGGGCGTGGCTTCTTTGATGCAGCACAGGCGGATTCGGCCAGGATTCACAAGGCTATGGCCAATATTATAGATGGAGTTCAGAACACCTTCGAGGCCATCTTCGCTAGGCGGCTGAGTCCAGAAGAGATAAGTTTTGATAATTTGAGGGGTTTGCTGGTTCCCTTCTTCGCAGATGTTAAGACCTTCGTACAAGATGACTTTGAAAATACTGCTACATTCTCCACTTTGATCCGGAACACGCAGGACTCATTGGCCGCTTGGAGAAAATCTTGTACGAGGCACGAGCACTCAGTTACAGTGTTAGAGTTTCAGTTAGATTGTGTTCCATCTATTTCAGTTGAGGAGGTTGAGGCCGTACTTAGCAGATTTGTTGAGTTGGCAGTCAAAGAGAAGGCTAATGGGAACACACTACTGGACGAGGATCTTCTAGAAGACTGAGTATGGAGCATTTATTACATTTGCTATTTTGGGAGTGAGTGGGAATCTTTGATTCATTTAATGTACCACTCCCTATTCTGGCAGTTTTTAGGGTTAGGGCTGAGGTGGCACGATTCTGGCCACTCTATTAATTGTAACCCTAGCCGTCCTTTGGGACTTGGCTAGCTATAAAAAGGGGAGTCCCCCTCATTTGTAAGGGATTAGAATTAGAGATTAGAAATCAGAATATTAGAAGATAGATCAGAGCTAGAGATTGTTGAGTAGAGCTAGATAGTGTAGAGCATTTTGCATAATTTGGAGAAGAAAGAAAGTTTTCCCTTTGAACACTTTTGAAGAGACTGTTGTGTAACACATTTTGTGATAATAGATCTTTTCATTGATGATGGAATTCGTCTTGTCATGAAATGCCAGCAAGGTTTCTTCTTCCTTTCGTATCCAAGTAGATTAAATTCATGCAAGTAGCTTACTTTGGTGTGTGGTGTTTCATTGAGATAGCTTCATTTTATTCCATACCACTAGCGGCTTGTTGATGATAAGTCTGCCTTGCGTGGTCAACTGGACATTATTTTGTGCTTGACTTCGGTTATGGCTTACATACTTATATGCGTTGTTCTGATGGTGTACGTATGTTAAACTATAACTTGAATATCTTTTGCTATCCCCTTTGAGGATTGCACCGATTTTGCTGAGGCTGTCCGACGGAGGCTAGGTGAAATCTGGTTGAAGTCTATTGAGACGAAGCCCCACATACCTTGCATTTAGAATAGAGTACAAATTTCTTAGGCCCTTTCCCTTTTACTTTCCGCATACTTCTTGTTAGTTTTAGAAAAGGATACACATTGCCAAATCATACACGTAAGAATCCCCTTCAAATTACATATCAACTGCTAACTGCGAGAAGTCTGAACAACTACGTAAGTCCCCTTGACATACCAGCAATATCACATCAAGCCAAACTGAGCCTATTCGCACTAAAGGAACCTTGGAGCTGAACGCACGAACTTTCTGGCAATCTTAGCGTGCGGAATACTTTGATCAAGAGAGAATAGAGCGTCCGTTGGGCAACTCTGTTCTGTGTTGGTGCGGTCTCAAAAACCACGTCAACAGAACTGGCGCTAGAAGGAGGGCCTTCAAGGATTCTTCGTAGTGAAGCAGTCATTTTCAATAAGAAGGGATTTCATTGAAAAGAACTTCATTGGAGAAAGAAATTATCATGAGTAAAGATGGTGCTACCGCATAGAGAAATATTCCCAGTGTTGCAGCCTAACTTGGGATTCAACGACGACCAAGAAGACATTCTTTCAGGGTTGAACAATCTTGCTTGGAAAACAAAGGAGAGCTACGCCCAGTACATGAGAACTTGCTTCGTGTTGGAGGAAGAAGAAGAAAAGGCCATTGAAATCCAAGTTGCAATTGAGAGGAATTTGCTCGATCAGAGACTACCACTCGCTCCTCTTCCTCGCCGACAGTGATCAACTACATCCTGGATCGCATTAGCTCATTCTCACCTGATAAGTTGAAAAGAATTCTGAGGTCCACGCCAAGCTCATCCAAAGACTTTGTGGAGTTAGAATTGCCTACTAGAACAAGGAAGAAGAAAGAGAGCCGTCCAAGCGAAGAAGTGTTTTCAAACGAAGAAGCTCAGTCTAGTGAAGAAAGCGGAGAAGAGATTACAAGTTTATTCCGAACTCCACCAAGTGTTTCAAGGTTTGCTCAACCTAAAGCCGTTCAAGTTACCACACCAGTGTTTGTTCAGCAACAACCACCAGTTCAGGTTACCACAACCCCAGTTATCGTATATCAAAGGAGGTGTCCAAATCAAGCAATGGCTCAACCAGGAGGCCAACCCGCTCCTAACGGTGCTACTTGGCTAGTCACCAATCCATCTCCTCTTGAGTTTGCCGATTATCATGACATGCCAAAGAATCCGGAGCATTTCTGCACCAAGTACCAAGTCCATGATCCGAATCGTTCTGCAGAGGATCACATTAAGATGTTCGAAGATCATTTGCGAAATAGACAAATTGCATACGCAGATGTAGCTTGCAGACTGTTCCCGTATTCCTTGGGAGAAGAAGCACACTTTTGGTTTATACATTTGCCAGTTGGGTCCATCAGAACATGGGAGCAGATGAAGGAGGCTTTCATTGGGAAGTTTGGTATTCCTATCACCCCAGTGGAGCTTTTCCGTCAATTCACGGAGGTGAGAAGACAAGACAAAGAGCCTATCCATGCCTTCAATAATAGATTCCAAAAGGCTCTCACAAGGCTACGTACTCCGTACATGGTTCCCGATGCAAGGGAAAATTACTATGCAGCCTTGGACCCATTGACCGCTATGTTCGTGAGGCAAGCTCATCCCATTCCAGCAGACATGAACCAAGCATATGCTAAGGCGGTTGAGGTAAGTCAGAATATGGGCCAAAACATAACTGGACCCTCTTTGTACACTGGCTTGGTCACCACAAATAATCAGATGCAGACTCTTGCTCCAGCTTGGAATCAACAAGTTCCAGCGTTGAATCCAATTCCGCAACCGGCATATCATGTTACGCCACCATCGGATCAATTAATTCTCCATCCTGGGGTACCCTTATCCCAGACTCCAGCTACACAGCCTGTATATCTCCAGAACACGGTACCTGCAACAAGGACACAAGAGGAGAAAGACGAAATGAAAGAATTAGTAGAACAAATGAAAAGGCTGTCATCTGAGGTGACTCACCTCAGAAATCAAAATAATCAAATGCAATCAATGATAAAGAATTATCAGGCACATCCAGGTGCCAATCGAGGATATCACAATAATCCTCAACACCATCAGGATACCCATCAAGGACATGGACACGACAACAGCCATGGATATCGAAACAATAATCAAGGATATCAGAAGAGGTCCTGGAATACTGGACCTAACAATGGAGGAGTTCCATCACCGCTGGATAACCCGCCGCCTCCAGAAAATCGTCCCACGGACAGAGTATTTCTGGCAGAAGCTGCTATGTCAGGATGGTGTCGGCTTCATAACACAAGTCAACACTCAGAATTACAATGCCATGAGTTTCAAGTAGCGGCTGATATCTTCAAAGGAGAAGTGAAAAGCACGGAAGGTACTGAAAATCCTCCGACTACTGGATATGAGATTGTACCAGTGCAAAGATATGACCAGGCACTAATCATAGAAAGTGTCAATCTTGTGTCCGAACCCCAGAACTACGCGCCACCGGAAGCTAATTATAGATTTCCACCAGCTTCGGCTAACGGTCCCGTGGAGGCGCCAGATACTCAAGTTTATGAGGAAGCTCAAGTGTATTCAGAGGCTCAAACGTATTCAGAAGTTCAAGGTACTTATTCAGAGGAGCCATATGACCAGGGTAACTACATTTTCCCACCTCTCAATAACAGTGTTTTGGTAGAAGGGAGTAGAGAGGTGCAAGCATTCCAGACTTCAGGAGGAGCAGCACCTAAGGTGTACCAGAGGACTTATCACCAGAAAGAGCCTTTGACGTCCTCTATTCCTCCGAATAACTTCGCAACCCCGCCGAATCCAAATGCGAGCAATAATCCGAATTTGCCTAGGGATTCTCTGGAATACAGACAACAAAATATGATGCAGAATAGAAATGGACAGCAAACTGTCTAGCAACAGCCAATCCACGTGATGCAACGTCCTCAAAAGGACAATCTTCCAAGAGATGACATGAAAAGATTAAGTTCTTACGTGCTAGAGGAAGTGAAGAAGATAAAGGTTAGTCTTCCCTTGTATGAGTTGATGAAAATCTCTGAGGTTAGAGATACAATTTTGGGAAGTCTATATGAGACACCAGTTGCAAAGAGTACACCTCAGGAAGTGCCTAGTTCATCAAGGAATCCTCCAGTAAATGTACAATCCCGTCCTGTGCATAATGCAAACATGGTAGAGGAAGTGCCTTACGCGCCGTTCAACGCTTGGGAAGCTCCACAGCAGTCCCAAGGTTTTGTGGGAGTAGTACAAGGATCTTCAAGTGAACCTGAGAAACCAAGGACCGAGGATAAGAGAAGAGTTAGATTCAGTTTGCCCGCAGAACAAAGGCAAGAGCAGACCCAGAAGGTCACCCGTGATAATCAAGTTTCACCATGGGATGAAAAGAATGAAAGAAAGAGCATTGTACCCGAGGAAAAGAAGAAACCAGTTGTGTTCTATCAGGGGAAAGATGAACCAGCCCCATTTTTGGTATCGGTCAGAATCTTTGGAAAGTTATTACACAATTGTCTGATTGATTCCGGTGCTTCTAGCAACGTCATGCCATTGAAGGTGTGTCAAAGGTTGGGTATAGTCCCGTTGCATACTACAAAGAAGGTGACTCAACTAGACAAAACTGAAGTACCAGTGGTTGGAGAGCTGAATAATATTCATATGCAGTTGTCAGCTGATCCCCGAATCCAGAGCTGTATTGACATATCAGTGGTCGACATACCAGATGGGTACGGCATGTTGCTAAGCAGAGACTGGGCAAGAAAATTAAATGGGTACATTGCAACAGATTTCTCCCACATGTGGCTCCCATGGAAGGGAGTCCCAAATCAAATCAAGGTTGATAGTACACCGAGATTGAAGCTGATGATCACGGAATATGGAGAAGATAATGAGATCATGTTCGTACAGACTGATTTAGGCTCGTATAGGCCTGTGAAGCAAGAAGTATTGATGCTACAAAGCGCCCATGAGGGAAAATGTTTGGAAGATACCACGAGCTCCACCGAAGTGTTGATTGAAAGTGACTCAAGCGATAGTGAGGGTGGAGGAACATTTGAGAATTTCAGGGACTTTGTCCTGAACAGTGTGAAACAAGAAACAGAGTTAGGGAAAGATGCTTCAATTAAAAATCTACTGCTTCCCAACTGGTGCAGAATACACGAAGCATTTCATTCAGAGATCACTTGCGCCCTGTGCAAGGTGGCACTAGAACAAGTTGCAAGGCTTGTTCCCCACACTCCACTACAAGAAGAACATCAAGAAGAAAACGAGATTTTAACAGAACATCAAGAGATGAATGAAGAAAAGGAGATTTTAATAGAATATCAAAAGATGAATGAAGAGAATAGTGTTTCAAGAAATGATACGACTCAGTCAAAAGATAAAGAAAAGACTCCAGAAGTCTGCAATCAAGAAGAGACACGTGTTCAGTCTCCCAGCGCCCCTACAGATGATCAAATATGGACTTTAAGGTTTGATGGATCAAAGTCAAAGAAAGGAAACGGAGCAGGATTTGAATTGGTTAGCCCAACAGGAGAAGCTTATTTGGGTTCTTATAGGCTCCAGTTTTCATGCACCAACAACGTTTCTGAATATGAGTCCTTGATCCACGGATTACTCCTTGCAATTCAGAAAGGAGCTAAGATTGTATACGCCATTGGAGATTCTGACATTGTGGTCCGACAAGTAAGGAAGCAGTTCGCCTGCCATGACAAGAGATTGAGCCGTTATCGGAACAGAGTTTGGGACCTAATAGAAAGTTTTGATGCATTCAACATAAGGCAAGTATACAGATCTAAAAATACCGTTGCAAACTCTTTGGCACAAGCTGCCAGTTCTTTGGAACCACTGGCAATGGAGGGATTAAAGAAGTTCACAGTAGAGTTGGTTTCAACCCCGGCAATCCCTGATAACATAAAGAATTTTCAAGTGTTCGAAGACGACAAGCAGATTCTGGATTTTCTCACAAACTCAGGAGTGTTTGAAGCACAAATCATAGATGAGGAAGATACTGAAGAGGCTGAATATGATACAGAAGGGATATTGAATTTGAAGACTAATGTAATCCCAAAAGGGATGGT
The DNA here is from genome assembly GCA_007258455.2 of Sequoia sempervirens. Classification (NCBI taxonomy): domain Eukaryota; kingdom Viridiplantae; phylum Streptophyta; class Pinopsida; order Cupressales; family Cupressaceae; genus Sequoia; species Sequoia sempervirens. Next base: position 4,162 of record VDFB02368658.1, on the reverse strand, counting down.
CGAGTTAGAAAGGCTATTTGATTCTGACAGATTAAGCAGAAATCAAAGCACGCAAGGCAATGATTGTGAACCTGTCAATTTAGGAACAAGTGAACAAGTGAAGAACGTTTTTATTGGAAAGGTTTGCACACCTGAAGAGAAGGAAGGCATCTTAAAGGTCATGAAAGAGTTTCCAGAGGTGATAGCCTGGGGATATGAAGATTTAAAGACATATGATACATCACTGATTACACATACAATACCACTGAAACCAGGAAGCAAGCCATTCAGACAGAGGCAAAGGCCAGTGAATCCATTACTGGAACCGTTAATTTATCAGGAAGTCAAGAAACTTCTTTCAGCCAGAATTATTTTTCCAGTGAGGCACTCCACGTGGGTCGCCAATCTCGTGCCTGTCAGAAAGAAGAATGGAGAGATAAGATTATGCGTAGATTTCCGCAATTTGAATAGGGCCTCTGAGAAAGACAACTATCCCTTGCCCTCATTAGATGAAGTGTTGCAAATAGTGAATGGTTCACAAATGATGTCCTTTTTGGACGGATACTCGGGCTACAACCAAGTGATGGTTGAACATGAAGACAGATTGAAGACAGCGTTCACCACAAAATGGGGAACCTTTGCATATAGAAGAATGCCTTTCGGCTTAATCAATGCAGGGGCCACTTTCCAGAGAGCAATGGACATCGCTTTTCGAGACCTTGTCGGAAAGTGCATTATAATTTACATGGATGACCTAACGGTGTTCTCGAAGAAAAGAGATCACGTTGAGGATTTGAGGAAAATATTTCGGAGATGTAGAAGATTCGGTGTTTCTCTGAATGCTAAGAAATGTATCTTTGGAGTCACCGAAGGTAAACTGTTGGGTCACGTTATTTCAGAAAAGGGTATATCAATTGACCCTGAACGTATTGGAGCCATCTCAAGGATTGGTCTGCCAGGCACTCAGAAAGAACTAAGGTCATTCTTCGGAAAGATCAATTTTGTCAGAAAGTTTATAACTGGATTTGCCGAGATAGTAAGGCCACTGAATGCAATGTTGAAGAAAGATGCAAAGGTTGAGTGGACCCCACAAACAAAGAAGGCTTTTGATGAGATCAAACAAGCTATAGTGGACGCTCCAGTGCTGGTCAGTCCGGATTATACAAAGCCTTTTTATTTATATTCGTTTGCCTCAGAGCACACATGCGCCGCAGTACTAACTCAAAGAACTGAAGAAAAGGATGAGCACCCAATTGCCTTTATGAGCTCACCCTTGAAAGAAGCAGAGTTAAGATACCCAAGCATTGAGAAGCAAGCGTATGCTTTGGTGAAGGCCGTCAAGAAATTTAGACATTACATCTTGAGGAGCAAGATCCACGCGATTGTTCCAGACGCCACGGTGAAGATTCTACTAATGCAGAATGAGTTAGGTGAAAGAAGAGGAAAGTGGGTCGCCACTTTGCAAGAGTATGATATTGAGATACAACCGATGAGGTTAGTCAGAGGACAAGCTCTGGCTCAGACTATTGCAATGGTTGGTCCAGAGTTAGTTCAACAGGCTTATGTGTTAGAGGAGGTGTCTCCTGGGGAATGGTATGATGACACAGTATATTATTTGCTGAACCACAGATGCCCCCGCCATTTGAATCCAGTCCAGCGAAGAGCATTGAGAATGAGGAGTCAGAGATTTATGCTTCAGGGATCAGTTCTCTATAGGAGGAACTATGAAGGTATATATTTGAGATGTGTAGGAAAACAAGAAGCAAAACAGTTGATGGAACACTTCCATGAGAAATTTGGAACCGGACACGGAGGAAGTCTGGCCACAGCTCATCAAATCCTGATAGCTGGATATTATTGGCCCACGCTCTTCAAAGACACATATGAACATGTGAAGGCTTGCCACATATGCCAGACAGCGGCTAATAGAGGAAGGCATCCCGCTATGCCTTTGCAACCAGTGATTGAAGTGAGACCATTCGCAAAGTGGGGATTAGATTTTATTGGTGTGATCAATCCACCGTCATCAGGCCAGCACAGATATATTTTGACGGCGACAGACTACTGCACCAAATGGACAGAAGCTCAAGCGTTGAAGCAGTGCACGTCAGAGGTGGTTATCAGATTCCTTGAAGAAAATATTGTGACAAGATTTGGATGCCCCCACGTTTTGGTCAGTGACAATGGTTCAGCCTTCTCATCGCTGAAGTTTTCCAACTGGGCTTTTGAGTACGGAATTACCTTGAGGTTTTCCTCCAATTACTATCCGCAAGGGAATGGACTAGCAGAGTCCACAAACAAGAATTTATTGAATGCCATTAAGAAGTTACTGGATAAAAATCCGAAAGATTGGCACACACAGTTGAGGTTTGCGCTTTGGGCAGACAGAATAAGAACAAAGAATTCCTTGGGAACATCTCCATATCACCTGGTTTACGGACAGGATCCAGTGTTTCCAGTACAGTTAAGGATCCCAACTCTCCAATTCATTCAAGAGTACCTCGAGGGAGAAGATCAGGTTCAGACAAGATTATCCCAATTGATGCATCTAGAAGAGAAAAGAGATGAGGCTCTTGAGAATCTAACGAAGCACCAGGCAGTGGTGAAGAGATGGTTTGATAAACAGGCAAAGATCAAGTCGTTCAGGATTTCTGACTTGGTTTTATATTGGGACAAGGCCCACGAGAAGAAGGGTGATCATGATAAGTTTGACAAATTGTGGTTGGGTCCATATCAGATTTCTGAAATCCTTGGGGATAATGCATTCAGGTTGCGTACTTTGACAGGAGAGGATGTCCCGTTGCCCATCAACGGACAGTTCCTCAAGCATTATTTCCAGTCCTAGGTTCTCTCCGAGAGCCTGCTTTGTAAAATAGTTAGATTAGGGTTTGCTTTCCCGTTTGTTCGCTTTCCCGCTCGTTTGCTTTCCGTTTGTTTTCCTTTCCTTTGTTTTGGTTTTGGTTTGTCGCCCTTTGGGTTTTTGGTTTGGCGTTCCCGTCCCTTGAGTGGTCCGCTCAAGTGGTCTTGGTTTGGAATGGGCAAGGATTTTAGGGTTTTCCCGTTGCGATGGGGTGATGATGTTTCAACTTTCATAACGTGGTTTCTTTCCACTGGAATTTGCATAAATTTTTGAAAAGAATTAAGGTTGTTTTCCTCTTGTTATCATCCAGTTAGAGATTGAACTCGTCTTGGGAGGTTAACCCGTTATTGTATCTCAACACACAAGTCTAAAGACCTTGAAAATCTTACCTATCTCCACTCTGAGTCATTTTGGTTTCTTGGGAAAGGTTTTGGTAGGTGAAAATCTTACATCTTGCTTCAGCGCCACTGCAATTCTCAAACCCATTGGAGGCTTCATTGCCTACCAGCCAATTGAGGAATTGACGGAGAAATCAAGCGAAGAAAAGAAAATGTGCTTAAAAGAAAAATCTGAAAAGAAAGAAAAAAATGAAAAATGAAAATGAAAGAGAATATTATGAAATATTGGTTTTGGGAACATACGAGTAACTCCACCGGGGCTATGGACGCCCGGCCGGCAGTGGAGCAATATTCGTGAGAATTGTAGCGATAACCTCGTCGGGGCTATGGACACCTGACTGGCAGCGAGGCAATGTCCAGGATGCTTTTGAAGTTAAGATATTTATATAACCTACTACGACCAATTCCGGAAGTCGACATGGTTCAGAGATGGAATGCATGCACACACTCACAAGGTTTTAGATGAAAGTGTTTTGATCCAATATCGGATTCTTCTCCCCTTTTGAGTAAGTGTCTTTTCTGTATGATGGTTTGAGGAAGACTAATCTGAGTTCAATTCTTAAAGTGTTTTTTAACACTTTCCCGTGGAGTCGCCAGATGTTGTGACCTTTTCACACATCGCCCCATTCAGATGGGGACCCCCTTATTTTTGCTCCGTTCCGGTCTTTTGGCTTGGGTTTTTCCTCGCTCTCTCGCTCTGTCTCTTCTCTGGTGTCTGTCTTTCCGGGGGGGTTGTGTCGTCATTGAGCTTAAATGTGAAGATATTGGCCAATTCTAAAATTAGGGTTTCATCATTTTTGGTCAAGTCAAGGTCAAGTATGACCAGTGAATTGAAAATTGAACTTAGCAATGTTGTCGGTGGACATCCAGCAGGCTTCCAGCCAGTTTTCATTGAATTCCGAGATACTTACTATTTTTAGTAAGT
>VDFB02368657.1:0-19306 GCA_007258455.2 Sequoia sempervirens | reverse complement strand
TATTACTAGCACCAAAGAAGTATGGGGAATGGCAGATGTGTACAGATTATAGAGCCATCAACAAGATCACCATTAAGTATAGATTTCCCTTGTTGAGAATGGATGACATTATGCATTATTTGAGTAGAGTTGAGTACTTCACAAAGACAGATTTGAAGAGCAAATATTACCAGATATAGATTAGAAAATGAGATGAATGGAAGATATCCTTTAAAACCAAGGAGGGCTTGTACGAGTAGTTAGTTATGCCTTTTGGGATAACCAATGCACCAAACGCATTTATGTGGCTTATGAATGAGGTATTCAAAGAATTTTTAGGAAAAATTGTTATTTGTTTATTTGGATGATATTTTGATTTTCAGTAAGACATTGGAGGAGCACTTGATGCATATCTGAAAAGTTTTTGAGAAGGTGATGGAGGAGAAGTTGTTGATTAGTTTGAAGAAATGTAGTTTTGTGAAGAGAGAGTTGGTGTATCTGGGATTTTTCGTCTCAAAAGATGGTCATAAAATGGATCCAAAGAAGGTGAGATCTATCATTGAATGGCCTACCCTGAGGAATGTTACAGAAGTAAGATCATTTCATGGTCTAGCAAGTTTTTATAGAAATTTTATTAAGAATTTTAGTAGAATTTGTGCACCTCTAACTAAAGTGATGAGAGGAGATAGAAAAGAGTTTAAGTGGACTACAGGAGCAGCCAAAAGTTTTGATATGTTGAAGAAGAAAATTACAGAGAAACCTGTTTTGGCACTTCCAGATTTCAATAAGGTCTTTCAAGTAGATTGTGGTGCTAGTGGCACTACCATAGGAGTTGTTTTGAGTAAAGAAGGTAAGCTTGTTTCCTATTTTAGCGAGAAGTTAAATGATGCTAAGAAGAAATATTCTATCTATGATCAAGAGTTTTATGCTATAGTTCAGGCCTTGAAGAAATGGAAACACTATTTGTTTCCAAAAGAATTTGTTTTATATATTGATCACCAAGCTTTGCAGTATCTTAGTAGTCAAGGAAAGTTAAATCAAAGTCACTTAAAATGGGTTGATTTTTGTAGAATTATACTTTTATTTTGAAGCACATGAGTGGAAGGTCAAATAGAGTTGTAGATGCCTTAAGTAGATTGGAAAAATTATCGATAGAGATGAATATAGAGGTTGTTGGGTTAAATGAACTCAAAATTTTGTATCCTGAAGATCTAGACTTTGCAGAAGCTTGGAAGGGTTGTTTGGAACCTGTTACTTTGGATAAGACAAGATGATTGGATTTTTTAATCCAATATGGGATGTTTTTTAGAGGAAAACAATTGTGCATTCCAAGGAGTTGTATGAGAGGAATCTAATCAAGGAGAAGCATAGTGGAGGATTGGCTGGAAATTTCGGTTGAGATAAGACCATTGCCCTTGTCAGTGAGAATTATTATTGGCCACAGTTACAACAAGATGTGAAGAAGTTTCTACAAAGTTAATGAGTATGTCAAATGGCAAAAGGAACAAGTCAGAATATTGGATTGTATTAGCCATTACCTATACCTAAAAGGCCATGGGAGGATATTAGCATGGATTTTGTTCTTGGCTTGCCAAGGACACAAAGAGGGAATGATTCCATAATTGTGGTGGTGGATAGATTTTCAAAGATAATGCATTTCATTCTGTGTCATAAGACCAGTGATGTTATTCATGTTGCAGAATTATTTTTCAGAGACGTGAGAATACATGGTCTACCAAAGAGTATAGTTTCAGACAAAGATACCAAATTTTTTGGCTATTTTTAGAGGACATTATGGAAGAATTTGAAGAAAAATTTGAAGTTTAGTTCTACACACCATCCATAGACTAATGGACAAACGGAGGTGGTGAATAGGAGTTTGGGTAACCTGCTAAGATGCTTAATAGGAGATATGCCCAAGGGATGGGATTTGATTATACCACAAGTAGAATTTTCTTACAACAATTCTATCAATAGGAGCACTGGTAAATCACCATTCCAGATTGTGTATGGGAGTATTCTAAGAACTCCTTCTGAATTGAGAAAGATGGATAATGGGGAGAAGAGTAGTGATGAGGCTGAAAATTTTGCTAAGCGCCTAAAGAATTTGCATGAAGTGAAGAAACATATCAATAAGATGAACTCACAATATAAGGCCAAGACATATCAGAAAAGGAGGCATAAGGAGTTCCAGGTAGGAGATGAATTCATGGTTCATTTGTGAAAGCAGAGGTTTCCAGTTGGCACATGCAACAAGTTAGAGATGAAAAAGTTTGGACCATGCAAGATCTTGAAGAAGCATGATTCAGGAAATGCATATGAGGTAGAGTTGCCTAATAAAATTCATATTTCACCTATGTTTAACATTTCAAATTTAAAAGACTATCATGAAGGGGGAATTAATGAGGAAACGATAGAAGCATAGTGGAATATTTCAGCACCCTTTTCAAAAAAGGAGGAGATAGAAGAAATTTTGGATAGTCGTGTGGGTAGAAGCACAAGAAACAGGAAATATGTAGAGTACATGGTGAAGTGAAGAGGAAGGCCTATTGAAGATTCATCGTGGTTGTCTAAGGCTGAGGTTAATCGTCTTAGTTTTCCTCTAACTTCTAAGAAGTGACAGGCTCACTTTTTAAATTACCCTGGGTGTCTGATGCAGGAGCATCCAATAGTGTAGGGAAATCTTGCATCACCCAAAAAAATTGTGTTTCCTTAATTTCTTTAGTTGTTTTGAGTTTTGTGATGGAACTTAAGGGGCATAAGACAATTAGGATTCAAAAATAGCGAAAAATGATCACTTACTATTTTAAGTAAGTCGGCCTAAATGGGATCATATGGAGCTAAAAATTTACCCTGCGAAGCAGAACTGAAAAAAAAAATCGGTCACAAGAGAATCATCTCAATACCCTACACATTTTGGGAGATATTAAAGTTTTCATCCTAGGAAATTTCTCCAATGTAACTTCAAATTCAAATATAAAGACTTTAGAGGCTCCAAAACAACTCAAAAATTTGACGAACCCATTTTTGGTCAATTTGAGTTTTGTAGATCTCTTCAAGAGCTTCCCAACGATATGCAATAATAGAAAATTGAACACCTGGATCAAAATTTATGGCCCCATGAAGTTTCCCCTCTGAAAAGTGAGTTTCATTAAAATTTCTTCCTAGGCCAGAAACCAAATGGTGAGACTTTTGGCACCAAAACAAAAGGGAAAGTTGAACGTTCTAGAACATTCTAGGGCGGTTATTGGGGTAAAATAAAAAGGGATAAGTGGGGGGTTGTAGGGTGGCTCCATTAGTGCAGATTGTGGCTCCAAATAATATATTTTGTTTTTAGAGATGATTTTTTGTAATGAATCAAGCCCATGAGGTTGCAACATGTAAGTTTTGAATTTGTAATTTCAACTTCTAGAAAATAATTGAAAATGAGTTTTTTTTTGCCTTGCATCTTCTGTGTTGGTATCTATTGTGGTGATTTGTGGGTTTCAGGCAATGTGGCCCTCATTACATTTGGTGGTGGCAACAAATATAAAATTAGTGAGGTATCGTGGAAGACCTACAAATAAATAGCTATGGACAATTTCTATGGAAGAGACAATCATAGGTACTTTGCAAAAAAGAGAGGATGCAAATGGTACAATGGAATAAGTAAATACATGTAAATATAGTTTTAGTTTTATATATTTAAATACATGTTTTGATATTGCTTGTACGTTATTAGTTGAAATTGATTTAAGTTGTCCTTTTATATCCTTAAGCCATCATCACAAATTCATCACATACTTTGAGATAAAAAAGAGAGTCCATGCATATTCAACCTAGACCACATGGAATACTTGGTAAAAATAGGTAATTATATAGTTTTAGTTTTATATATTTAAATACATGTTTTGATTATATATTGATATTGCTTGTATGTTAATAATTAAAATTGATTTATTGTCCTTTTGTATCCTTAAGCCATCATCACAAATTCATCACATAGTTCGATACAAAAAAGAGATTCCATGCAGATTCAACCTAAACAACATGGAATACTTGGTAAATCCATGTAATGATATAGTTTTAGTTTTATATATTTAAATACATGTTTTGATTATATATTATATTGCTTTTACATTAATAGTTAAAATTCATTTATTATCCTTTTTCTATCCTTAAGACATCATCACATTGATCACATACTTTGAAACAAAAAGGAGAGGATGTAGATTCAACCTACACACATGTGTGGAATACTTGTAAATACATGTACTTGTGTATATAGATAGATTTATCTAAATTAAAATACATGTTTTTATGATATATTGATATTGCTTGTATCATTTTTATATCAGGTGGCGTGAAGACTTGCTACATTCCCCACAAGTTTATGATTGTCTTGAGATGGCATAGCCACATTTTATAAACATTGTTTTGAGTTGGCATATATATACATACACAATTACACAATTACATATTTTGTACAAATTTGTATACATGTACATATAACACAATTATACTCTACACTTTTATATATCAAAACCAATATTCTATATATTTTGTTCATTAAATGTGCATGTTTTCCTTCTTTGAAACTTTAAATTTGATTGTATAATAACTAAATATCAATGCATATTATTGTTAAATTTGGTTTCCTTGGGAAACTTCACCAAATTTTGAGAACTTCTTTGATCCCCTTAAGACATTATATTAGGACATATCCTAAATATTTTTACTTAATTATATCATTTGTTATGATGAGTCACCCTAAAGTCTAATACTTTATTATATCAATTGTGATCCAACATGAGACGTGTACTTTGAAGTATTTGATCCCCTTAAGAAGTCCTATTAGGACCCCTTAAGAAATCCTATTACGAAATAAATTATATTAAGATTAACACTATTTTGTATAAATTTTGTGATTTTTATGATGAGTCATCCTAAATTCTACTACTTAATTATATCAATTGTGATTAAATATGAGACATGTACTTTGAAGTGAGAACTTCTTTGTCCTAATGCCTTGACTATGAATCACTAAATTTGTAAAGTACAAATATTTAAATGTCCTATTGATTTCACATTAATGTCCTATTAATGTCTTGACTATGAATCTTTTGTAAAGTACAAATATTTGATTGTCCTATCAATTTTATATTAATTTTCACATAAAATGCATAAATGTACATGTGTAAATTACTATTTAATAATAATAGACCATAAAATACCAAAATTAATAAATTCCATGAAATAATATATTTAAGTCCATGAAAATATTGAAACATATAGATAGATAGATAATCCATGAAATTATACTAAAATATTGAAACTTGTACATATTTGTAGTCCATGAAATAAGGAAACATGTACATGTATATAGATCAATTCCATGAAAAATCATAAACATGTGTAAAAAGCATCAAATACAACCCATGAAATAATCTAACTCATATCGTCTCTATAATCAAGAGACCTCTTCACACCACGCAGACTACCTAGATGACCTAAATCACTCTCTACAAGAGAAAGAAAGTTGAAATCAGATGTAAGATGATTAAAAATGATTAAATTTAATTTAAATAATTTATCATAAAATTAAATTACCATGTGAGGTTGATTTGCATGCTCTAGTGCACCTGGACCCATCTCTACATACTTTGAATCAATCTACATACAAGAGGAAGAAAGTTGATGTAAGACAATTAAAAATGATTTAATTCAATTTAATTTTTAATTTATCATATTTAAATTACTATAAGAGGTTGTTGTGCATGCTCTGGTGCAGGACTTTCCTTTGCATGCTCAGCTACAAGGCATATCTCATGCTATAATAGAAAAGAATTTAACATGTATGAGCATATATATATCTAAATTTAAATTTAATTTAAGTTATTCACAATGTATAATTTGTAATTGACTTTAAATATAATCAAAATTTTAAATTACAATATGAGGTTGCTTTGCATGTCTTGGTTGAGGTGGTGTGACATCATCAAGGAAAAAGGTGCCACCAACAAATTGCTACAAGGTCAAATTTAAAGCACATGTGTACTTGAATTAGGTTTATATATATATATATATATATATATATATTAAAGTGTACCAATAGTTTTTTTGAAATCTATTTAAAATACCAACAAATTGTGCACACATGTGTAGAAATTTTTTTAAACAACCTAAATTCATATGTCTCATGAATTTCTTGCACATCAAATGGGTGTCTGATCCCCATTCTCATGGTGGTGTCTACCTATACATAGACATAACACTTATAACATTTATGTATGTATGCACATTTGATATAGTGAATTCAAAATACAAAATTGTAAGTATAGTTTTAAATAATTTACAATACACATGTACTTGCACCTCATACGAGATGCCCGACAATTGAGGAGTGCTCGACAACCCCTCTGGTGGAATTGACGTCGAAGTCGATTGACTCCCCTGAACCAACATAAATATTTAAAACACATGTTCATGATTGAATTACAAATTAAAAAGTCAAGTTAAAAAATTATTTCATATATTTAAAAAATCAATCAAAATACCCCCTAAGGGTTGTTGACTTGCACTGGTGTTGACATAAAAACTCGACGAGCAGAAGGTTCCCCTGTGGTCACCATCTACACCAAACAATTTGATTGTTAAAAATTTACAATTTTTTTGATATGTATATTCATTAAAAACATGTGTTCTTAAAAAATTCTTATAAATTCAACATGTACATGCATAAATTTATACCTGTGTCAAAATGTCTGCATGGTGATGCTTTGCAATAAGAAAATCAATGTATGAATCGACCTCATCAGAATATCCATGTCCACTCAAACTAGGTGTAGCCTGATCAGGTCCATAACATACCTAATGATAACTGGTACATATGTGGGGTTTCGACACTAGTGGAGTGGTACTAGGACCAGTGCCATGCAACACTCTTTTGTGGCCGCGGTCTCTATCCCTAGCTATCATCGCAGAAGTATTCTCATTAAGGTTGGTTGCAAGTGTACTCAAAGGTCCTAATGCAGATACCACTACATGATGATGCACAGGTGCGGGAATGACAAGAGCAGGAGGATCTACAAGAGGTTGGACATGCACGGGGTATTAGGGATCAACTCATGCCCCTAACCTCTATTGTGGCATGCCACCACCAACACCCTAAAATGATTTAAAATAAAAATAATTGGGATTTTTCCCTAAAACAAACTTTGTATATAATTTCCTTAAAAATTATAATGGGACTTCCAAATTAGCATGTGGTGGATGGTCAAATACCATCCACCATCACTCCCAAAAATTGGCATACATTTGTGGACGTCTACACCACCTAATCGATATTCTAGGTTTATTTACAGGAATGGGTAGGTTAGTGACAGGATCGACAAAATAAGGTGCAAGATGGGATTTTTTTATTTTTAGGTCCAAAATTTGTTTGTAGGAGAGACCATATGAATAAAATTGTTTCATCTCCTCTTGCCATTTTTGATGCCTATCTAATTCCACATCAATGGACCTAACGACATCAATAATGTTTTGTATCACAGATGCAAAAATCCTCAAGTGTGGTGAAATTAACGCTTCATTTCGAATAGTATTGATTTGAACTTGAATGGATCTAACATTGTCACTGATATGTGCTTGCAAGCAAGACTCATTGGATCCAGGTGGTGGAGGTGGGATGTTATGAGGTGGAGGGGGTGGAGGTGGATTAAGGATATCATCAATATTGAATTGATCCATGATCTATATATAAGTGAACCTACATTAAATTATACAAAATTAACGAAAAAGTACAAAATTACAAGAAATAGTTAAATTTTAAGCATACATGAATGTTTAAATAGGATACATACATACATACACATACATACATCATTCAACTTGAGCATGTACATACAAATTTTAAAATTTAAGATACATGTTTAAAATTTTAAAAATAGGATGTACAATGGATACATACATCATTCAACTTGACCATGTACATACAAATTTCAAAATTTAAGATCTAACTATGTAATTTTAATACATATACATACTAAAAAATAAACATAAAACATACACAAAAAGCTCATTTATGTCTAAGGCATGTAAATGAAAAACAAATAATTGTTAATGTGATGTGAAATCTCATTAAAAGTTGCATTATTTTATTAGGAAAAATTATGATGGCTTAAGGGGTCCCCATAGGATGGCATAAGGGGTCGTAATAGGATGGCTTAAGGGGATCTATAAATTAAGGTCCTAGGACAAAATGATGGCTTAAGGGGATAAAATTTGGTGAAGTTGCCCAAGGCAACCAAATTTCATTAAGTTAAATATATACTATTTTGTAAAATGTACATTTAGGAGGTAATTAATAACATATGGTGGCTTAAGGGGTCCTAAGCATCTAGTTTTAAATGGATCTATGGCTTAACTATCCTAGGAAAAAATTATGGCTTTAGGGTTTAGGGTTTAATCCCCTTAAACCATTTTCTTAAAAGTCCCCTTAAACCATTCAATATAAATGACCTAATTGAATACAAATGAAAAAATGTGTAAGACTCATTTATGTCTAAGGCGTGTTAAAAATGAAAAAAATAAATAATTGTTAATGCGATGTGAAATCTCATTAAAAATTACATTAAATTAGGATAAATTATGATGGATTAAGGGGTCCTCATAGGATGGCTTAAGGGGATATATGAATTAAGGTCTTAAGACAAAATGATGGCTTAAGGGATTAAAATTTGGTGAAGTTGTCCAAGGCAACCAAATTTCATTAAGTTAAATATAAAAAGGAGTTGTTATGATTCAAATATCTATATAAAAATTAACAATGATAACTGTTACCAATTTTTTGCCACAGCTCGATTGGTGGAGCTGGCTGAACATTGTCATATCTTAAGGTGAAATTACAAATTGTGTTTAAGTGTTGTTTGCATCATGTTCATTATGCATCAAGTGACAATTGTGCATTTTAAATGAGAAAACAGAATTTTAGAAGTGCTATTCAATGTTTCAAGATTAAATGAGGTACATAATTGAGCATTTCAAATGCTTTCATTTATTTCATGAGATGATTCATATTTACATAGCTTCATTTGATTGCAATAATTCAAATGATAATACAACATTGCATTGAAATGCATTTTCTTTTCGAAATGAAAAGCATAAAATGAAATCAAATATCCACACAAGCTGTGGATGTGACTATCACAGTGCATAACTAATAGCACACTACACTATGGAAGATGTAAGAGAAGAAATCACATCAGTAACAACATAATCATCATTTCCTGATTGGCCGATGGTCGATGCTAAAGTGGTGTACCTTTGTCTTCTCGAGCTCCGTTGACCTATAAGAGAAAATAGGGGGGTGTCAGAGGCTCCGATTATGAAGATACCTATATGAGCCACCAACAATAATGCAGTTTGTTGCTAATCATGCACTGAAACAATCAAGAAAAGTACAAAAGAAATGGGTTGAAGGAGAAACATCAATATGATCATTATATCTTGTTTTTTATTCTAACATTGTTTGTTTCCTTGTGCAGGTATAGGTAAAATCATGATGCTGATTATTATTCGAAGACCAAGCATGTGGAGAAAAATGGGCTCCCACAAGGGTAGAGCTCGACATGCTGCCCAACTCATTACAAGTGGGCTGATAAAGAGATAGTAATTACATCATCATATTCATCAGGAAAAGAAATGATATACAACTGAAAGAGTTAAACAGAATTATCTATCAAGCATTAAACCAACTGTGCATTCATAACAATCAGGTGGATACTTTCTGAAAGCTACAGGTGAATAGTGAATTTAATCTGCTCAATCATCTAACTGAGTACAATTATATCAAACATTGATGTATGGTTCATGTTCTTCTACAATCAATGTTTTTTGTTCATCATGATCGTTTGTCATGCAAGGTTCAGTTCATCAGTGTTCTTTCTCACAACCAAGGATAGTGAACAGGCATACATTATGCCTTAATGAAGAATTTTGTTTCAACTTTCATCCCAGAGGAGAGTAATGTCACATAACAGTTTATTAAATGGAGCATAAAAATGCATGAAGAGTGTCAGGTTGAAGCCCAATAGTGTGAAATGACAGACAATGCATTCAAATAATAAATGAACAGCCAGTTCCAGTTTGACTGATGATACAAATACAACATTAAGTGTTACAAGGTGAGAAATGATTGTTCCAGAAGGTGTTTCTGAAGTGTTAATCATGCACTGAAAAAATCAAGGAAATGCAGTCCATTCAGTTGCAATATTTTAACTAAATCTTTGCATAGATTAAAGCAGAGTATACATTGAATATGTGATCTACAAATTCAATCAAGAAGGTCTGTGTGCAAGAAGGAAACAGTATGGAGGACAGTAAAGTAATACAAACAAAAGACACATTTCCAGAATCTCATATACCCGAATGAGGGTTTTCAACAGTAAAGTAAGGAATATGTATTCTTCAGAATGTCATATAATTAGGTGATGTTGTCAGAAAGTGAGATCTACACAGTGTTCTCATGGTCAAGCTGAGCTATAGTAGAGAATGCATTTAGCTGCATATATCCTTCAATTTTTTTAAATACCAAATACAGGAGATTCAGAATTTCAAAATGTGTAAGGGAATGCAAAAACAAATCATGAATCGAGCTCAGATTTTACACAGATACCAAAGAAAATGTGCAATTCTATTTTTTTTGTTTGGTCATATACCCACATTAGGGGTTTGAACAAAAGTACGGCTTTTACAATTTCCAGTGATAACCATGAAGGGTTTAATAAGAAAGACGCAGAAATATCAAAGAAAAGCACCAGTTAGATGGATCGAGCCCATAAATTGAATACAAATAATATACAGATCTTGTTTTTCATACACCCACATGGGGTTTTTTTTCTAAAGGCAAAGAATACAACTCATAGTAGTACCCATGAAGGGTTTTGTTAAAATTTGAAGAAAGAAAGGAATTCCTTTGGTGGGTCGAGCTTCAAGATAAGAAAAATACAGTTTTTATTCAATTCTCATGATACCCATATACGGGTGTGTCCTCAAGAATACAAAAGGGCGATATTCTTGTTTTGGGTCGAGCCCAAAAGCTCTAAAAAATGCATTTCTTGATATACATCTGGTGCGGCCTGTGTAATGGCCAAAAAATTACAAATAAAAGATGAGCTTTCATAAGCTTTTTGTTTTGCATAGGGATGTCAACAACAACAGGAACAAAGACTTACCATTGTTGCTCATGGGAGATAAGATGGTTGTGGCCAGAACGTTCACAAAAGGCTCCAACTTTTAAAAGGCTTTCATCATGGCAGCTGGAGGAAGACACCAAGAGTCCCAGCTAAAGGCTCAAGCTCTTTTAAGTGAGCACAGAAGATATATACAAAGGCATTAGAGGTTGTGTTAGCCGCGGCCACAAGGCCAGAATGAATTCAAACAAGAAAAGCCATAGAAGCTATTATAATAGTTTACCTTGAGCACAAGTAAGTAAAACAATAACCCTTGAGCAAGTCCTTTCATGAGAGCTTCCAGTTAAAGCTCGAGTTCAATCTCATAAGGTCAGCCAAGAAAGGTAGAGTCACAGGAAATATAAAGGAAAATCAGAAACAAAGCATAAGCAGGCCGGGGCCTTAGTAATCTTTCTTGCTCTTTGAATCAAGTGAAAAACTACAATGACGTGCAAATCAAGCTTACCCAGCTAGGAACTCGACTGTCAGAAGGAAAAAGTGAATATTCTTGAACTTATGAGCTACAGATTAAGCTCAATCATGGCGGAGAGCTCTCTCAGGCAGAGCTCCACGCTTTCGAATTGATGAATGCAAAATGAAATCATTTTAGGGTTTGACTTCTTTTTTCCATGCCCTAATTCGACCCAACATTATAATTGTCTAGAATATTCACCTTTGATAATGGCATGTGAGAAATTCGAAGTGGGGTTATCTTTGCATTGTAATTTATTCAAGGTCTGAAGTTTAATATTTGAGGGGGGCCGAATTCATATGCCTAGGTCGTTGTATTAGGTCTTTAGGGTTGGTATTTTTATTGACACCCTTATGCCTTAAGGAAAATTAGAGACTTGAGTATCCTAGCTTTATTGTTTTTGTGAGAAAACAATGAGGGTATAATGGTGAATACCTTATGACCTAGGGGTGATTTTTTATCATTATCTACTTAGGGTTTTTTGTTTTAATTGATTTTAGAGAAATCAATTAGAGATGTTGATATGAGTAGAGTTATGTATTGATATTTTTATGATTTTTTAAGAAGAAAAAAAGCATTGTATTGGTGAGATATAAGATGTAACTCTTTTGCAAAAGATTTTCCAATCTTTTAATTGCAAAATAGAAAATTGTAAAATCTGCAATCATGTAAAGTAGAATCATAAAGCAATCTCTTATAAATTGTTTTGTGATTTCTTGCTATTTTTAGCAGATTGATGTTGAATTTTTCCTCTTGGTCGAGTTTGAGCTTTATCTTGGAGAGATAAGGTGTTTTTTTTTGGCTTTTAAAGCAAATTCAACCTATTTTTAGAGGCTTTACAGTTTGATCATAAAAGCAGTATGTTTTTTCTGCTTTTATGCAATTTCTGAGACAGTTTGAAACTTTTTCCTTGAGCTTCTCTGTGACCTCGGATTAGGGTTTCTTGGGTGATATATTCTGAAAAGACTTAGTCTTTTTCTTCTTCTTCTCAGTTCATATTTTTAGTTTCTTGCTCTTAACACTTTGGAGCTTGTAAACTTTTGTACTCAGTTTTTGAGAGTTTCACTCCTTGATCTAATTAAAAACAGCATTCCTATCTCCAACTTTTGTCTCAACTTGCAGTTTTAGTATGATATTGATGTTGTGATTCTATTTACAGATCCTCTTTATGTCCTAAGTATTACAAATCATCGATGCAAAAAGTTCATTGTTACAGGTTGCATGCTATGTTTACTTCTGAACCTTCATGCAAATCAATTTTGCACTATTGTTCATGAGGGATTGTGAATTCATTGCTATTTTTCTGAAGATTGCTTTGTGAGAGAAATATCAGACTGTTTCGTGAGAGAAATTATCAGAATCATTGTTAATTTTTGTGGATCATTTTAAGTCATAGGTTTTACTTACAAGTTATCCTTCTATCCCTTTCCTCAAAAATATTTAGAATAGGATTAATCTTTCGGAGAACCAGCTCACTCTGGAGATTCCTTCTTCGTTCAGATCACCCACATCTGAAGAAGGTTTCCATGTTTTAGTAGATTGTTGAATCTTACATTCAGCTGGGTGCAAATCTAATTGACAACAATAACATTGTGATAGTAGTTTTTTATGTTGATTATCATGTTATCATCAATATTGAAGCCAAATAAATTCAAAAGATGAAATCAAAATTTTGCTCCATTTTTTAAATGTTCAATCTTAAGCGTGTGCATTATTGCTTGATATAAAAAAAAATCAACTTAAAAATTGTTATATATATGTATCACAAACTAAGTATATCAAAAAAAATTCTAAAAAGGTTCAAAATGTGTGAAAGTAATCCATCATCTACACCTCTAAAATTAAAATTTTAAAAACACCAATTAAAAAGTCAATACAATATTAATTAATAGATTATTTAATATTTCTTACTAATTTTTTGTCTCATCATTATACTATAATATTTTTTTGTCTTATCATCAAATGAAAACCCTAACATAAAAATTCAATAACATCATTGTGTTTTCACTATCGTCATCGTTTTTCTTAGGTCTTAATAAAGTGTTGCGGCTCTTTGCTGCATCTCATCATATCTCTTTGTTTTCCTTTCCAGAATAGAATTGTCTCCTCTCCTCTCGTCATCGTTGATGCATTTCTAAGTCCACATCAATGGACTAACGGAATCAAAAAAAAAAAACATATTAGATGCAAAATGCATCAAATGTGGTGGAATCACTTCTTCATTTTGAATAGCATTGATTTTATCTTGAATGGATCTAACATTATCATTGATTTGTGCTCCCAAGCAAACCTCATCAAATCTAGGTGGTGGAGGTGGGGGATTATGAGGTGGAGGGGGTGGAGGGGGAGGTGGAGGTGTAGGTGGAGGGGGTGGAGATGGAGGGTGTAGAGTTGAAGGGGGCTAAGGAGGTGGATTAAGGATATCATCAATATCAAATTGATCCATGATTTATATAAGTGAACCTGCATTAAATTATACAAAATTAACAAACAAGTGCAAAATTACATGAAATAGTTGAATTTTCAATGTACATGATTGTTTAAATCTAGGATACATGTACATACACATATATGCATCATTCAACTTGATCATACATACAAGTTTCAAAATATAAGATACATGTTTAAAAATCCCCTTAAACCATTCAATATAAATGACCTAATTGAATACAAATGAAAAAATGTGTAAGGCTCATTTATGTCTAAGGCATGTAAACAAAAAAACAAATAATTGTTAATGTGTTGTGAAATCTCATTAAAAATTACATTAAATCAGGAGAAATTATGATGGCTTAAGGGGTCCTTGTAGGATGGCGTAAGGGGGTCTATGAATTAAGGTCATAGGATAAAAGGATGGCTTAAGGGAATAAAATTTGGTGAAGTTGCCCAAGGCAACCAAATTTCATTAAGTTAAATATTTTTATTTTTTAAAAATCTACATTTAGGAGGTAATTAATAACATATGATGGCTTAAGGGGTCCTAAGTATAGTTTTAAGGGGATCTATGGCTTAACTGTCCTAGGAAAAAATTATGGCTTTAGGGTTTAGGGTTTAGGGTTTAGGGTAATAGGATGGATTAAGTGGGTCTATCAAGTAAGTTCCGAGGACAAAATATTTGATGGCTTAAGGGGAAAAAAATTGGTGAAGTGCAAGATAGTGCTTCTAGCTTTAACTATTTTTTTTTACATCAATTTCATACTCAATACACGATAAATCATGAAGCACTATCTTTCTCAACTCTATGTGTTTACTATACTAATATTTTAAAGGGTTATCAAAAGGTTGCAATGTTCTATAAAATTCTTATTGGTTGAGCTACTGATGAATTTAGTTGCATTTTGAAACATAAAAGGCTTCCAAAATGAGTTCCAAATATTTTACACCATTTATTAGGGGAAAGTAGAGTAGCAAGTTAAAACATAACAAGCTTTGTAGTAACTCACTTGACCTACAAATTCCTTTTCATGTCATTGCTCAATTTTTTTAGCTATGTAGTTATGTAAAATCTAACTATTCACATTCAATTAGAAATAAAATTTGATAATCCATCTCTTGACTATCTAATATTTTTTCTACAACTTATACTTCACTATTTATTTTCAAATGCTTTTTTTTTAAAGCTAATATGATATGTATAGTTTTCTTATATATTGCAAAGGATAATAAACAATCCTCTACTACCCTTAGATGGAGAATAAAACCCCTTTTACATACATATGTAGCTAGTTAATAAATAACATAAATACTCAAAATGTATCTTATATGACAAATGTTATGACATGGGGAATGATAAATAAATTAATCCATTAAATTAAATAAGTATTTTGAAAAGGTATAAAATAATGAAAGTACATAATTAAAACAAAGTTGGTAGCTATTAGATATTGATTCATCACATATGCAAGAACATTAGTTTATGAATGTTTTGAATTTATGAATAGATTGTCTATTTCCTTAGATAACTTCTATGATTGAGGAATTAAGCACACAACTATAAATTAGCCCACTTTTGACAATTTAGGATAGTCTCTATGGTCTACCCTTGAATTTATAGAAATGCCTATATTTAGAGAAAATAAAAATGTGTCTTCCTTGATTAGTATTGGTAATTTATATTCCTTCCCTAATCATCTTCAAAGTCTATGAATAAAAGGAGCTGAAGGAAATGTGAAATAGAATTCCTTAATTTTTAGATATAATAAGATATTGATGCAAGTGCATAAGCTAGCATGGACTCATATGTGACACTATGGAGAGCGAAGGTTCATCCTCCCCTTCCATGAGAAGCCTCTCTTGAAATGTTTGAGGCCTTAACACCCCTAACAAGAGGAAGGTGGTTTTTAACTTCTTCATATCTTCGCTTATAGATGTGGTTATTTTGTAGGAAACCGGGTTGGGTTTTAACTAAATATCATGTATATTATTGTTAAATTTGTTAGGATTTAGGCATATCAAAGCAATAAACATTAACAATTATATGTAGATTAAATAACCCAGAAAAAACAATGAGGAATAACACAAAATAGATCAACACAGAATTTTAACGTGGTTCACCCAATATAGGTTGCATCCACAGAAACTCAGTCATCCAATGATTTTATTATCTAGTGCAAAATAGATTACAATCTCGTGAATACCATGTTGCAACTTACATCTCAGCCACTTATAACAAGGCTTTTGGAAGCTTCTAGAATTAGGGTTTTACAGGAAAAAAATGGGCCTAGCCTGACCCTGAACCCCAGTGAGGATACGTAAAGAGTGTACAGTATTTGCATGATCAGTCGCCACATACCAACAAAATTTTGTTGCCTTCGAGAACTTCACCAAATTTTGAGAACTTCTTTGATCCCCTTGAGACATCATATTAGGACCCCTTAAGATGTGGTTATTTTGTAGGAAACTAGTTTGTTTGATGAGTATACTTGTGGTCTTCTTTCTTTAATGAGAAGGCTTTAGTCTATCGTTTAGTCTACTACTCAATGCATCTAGTGTTCTTTACATATTATACTTGGCATTTATGTAGGAGCATCCCAAGGCAGTGTGACCTAATCTTGCATCATTTTAGAAAAGTGATCTTAGTTTAGTTATTTATTTTTTATTAGTTTATAGTTACTAATTTTTGGTAGAGAAATTTGTTTCATTTCACCATAATTTGAAATTGGATTTTTAATTTTGATCATAGCTTGAGTTAGTGTTAAGAATATCATGTTAATGTTTGAAGTGATTTGGATGAGGTAAAAATTATAAATTCTTGAGAGTGTTTATGGGTGGAAAGGTAAGCTTTTTGGTTTTGAAAGGCATGAACAAATCTTGCATACCATTATCATCTGCTTTTAATATTTAGAAAAAAATAAAAAATGGGATAAAAAACCATATATGCATACATATATATACATATGTACGTACATACAAACATATATACATGGATACCTACATATATATATATACAATATATATATACATACATGCGTATGTATGTATGTATGTATGTATGTATGTATTTATGTATGTATATATGTATGTATGTATGTAAATACATATATTTATAAGCCTATTCTACATCAAACATGGGGCTTCTATGTTATCTCTTAATGTAATCAAATATTGCATACCATTATCCTCTAAGTTTTTAATATTTAGAAAATAATAATTTAATGAAATGACAAAGAGATATATACATATCTACATATACACAAATACACATACTTACATACATATCTACATGCATACATAAATACGTACGTACATACATACATATACACATATATACATACATATATGTATATAATTAAGAATGAATGTGTGTATGTATGTATATATAAGAATGTATGTATGTATGTGTGCACATGTATGAATGTATGTATGTATATATGTACATATATACAATTTTTTTTGTTTGATTAGGGTTTAGGGTTCATTGTAATGTTTGTTTTCAATTTAAGGTCAATTTTTTTGTTTGATTTCAACTACTGAGGGTTTGGTATGATGTTTTCTATTTTATTTCAACTAATGAGGGTTTCATTTTTTTTGTAGGTAGATTGAAATGAAAAAACTCAACAAAAATATAAACAATGCAAACAAAAACCTAAATTAATGACTAATAACCAAAAAAATGAAAAAAAAAATGCAAAGAAGAAGATTTAATGGCTTACCTGGAAGTCGTTATCGTCGTCACTCAACTGGGATCCTGAATGCTCAATAGTTAAAATGAGGTTGCGTTCATTTTAAATAAATACCTCTAAACAAGATTCTATTTTTTACAAATTGGGATCCTGATTTTTACAAATCGGGATCCTATTTTGTAAAAAGCGAGATCCTGTTTTGTAAAATGCATGACCTCGTTTCCTTCAAGATGGCTCGGGACAACAAAACTAAATGGGATCCTAGTTTTAAAAATTGGGATCTCATTTTAATTTTAGGTTCATGACCCCAAAGCTGAATAGGATCATGTTTATTCAAAATCAAGATCCGATTCATTGAGCCCAATTTTGGTATTTTTTCTAAGGCCGAAACTTCAACCTTAAGTGGACTCAACTTCGTGTTTTCACCCTCAAATGGTTTCCCAAGCAAATAATTTCTCCACATTTTTAATGCATGAACAACTGCTACTAGCTCGAGATCATGTGGAGCATAGTTTTGTTCATACATCTTCAATTTCCTAGACCCATAGGTGATAACTTTCCCTTCTTGCATAAGAATCATGCCTAATCCTTTTCCCAAGGAATCAAAGATAACCATAAATTGGCCTTTTGAATAAAGAAATTTTAGAATTAGTGTCATGGTTAATTTTGTTTTATTTGGTCAAAGGCCTCTGAATTTTCCTTGACCATTCAAATATTTTGCTAACATCTCCTATAGCTAAGCCTTCAACTCCAACAACTTTGTTGTGCTCATTTGATAAGAAACTAAGGTTTTGATTCTAGATCTATGTCTATGGAGAAGTAAAACTTTTTCTTAGAACGTAATCCATGCAATTTGTCTAGAAATACATCATCAAAACTCCGTTGAATAGGTACTTATCTATATTTGATCTTTTCTTGATCCATATACTCCTCTTCTTCCCCTCCTTGGTGTTTCCAGGACTCATAATACATTAAATCATCTTAAAGGATGAACCCTTTGTAATCATCTATTCTCTCCAATTTTATTGCATGGAGTTAACATTATTCTTGCTTGGCCTTCTTTAGTTGAATGGCTGACATTTTCCTTAACTTCACCTCACTAGGTGTACCTTGCAAATATTTTTTGTTCCCAAGGTTGTCTAATTATTCTACTGTTCTAGCAACATAGTCTCCTCCATAACCAATTTATCCCAAGAATGACATCAAAAGATCCTAAAGGGCTACTTACAAATTTACTCTTGATGATAAACTTGGAAGTTCAATCTTAGCTTCGACCAAACATTTCTCTACCTGAGCTCTTGTCTAGTCAACATACTTTACTGACCAATATTTTTCCTTGCAACCAACTTTTCTAAGAAATTTTATCTACAATTCTTGTTGGCTTCATCTTCTTCATAACCTTAGATACTTCAAGGGTTAGTCAGTTTCTTTTCTCATTAACATGACTCTGAATTGTCTATTCCCACTCTAGGTGGTGTGTTCATGTATGTTTTCATCTTTACTCTTGTGAGATGCTTCCTTTT
>VDFB02368656.1:0-62249 GCA_007258455.2 Sequoia sempervirens | reverse complement strand
TCCTATTGACAAAGCAAAAATTTGATCTAGAAACAAAAATTTACCAATGATGGGGTAGTTGATGCTAAAGTGGTCAACAAAGTTCACCCCACCATTCATCTCGAAGGTCCTTCGATGCAAAAAAAGTCCAAAATCAAGCCATGAACAAACTAGAAGCATAGTCCAAAACAACCAACAATGTAGAGGTCCTCCATGAGCAAACATGCCTGAAAAACCATATACACCCCTAGGGGAATCCATTGAACCATCCTTGAAGAAACAATTACAATAAAATGTCATTCAACTACCAGATGTCAAACCCTATGAACCAATTTTTTTCAAACCAAATTGGTGGAATGAATGACTTTTCTAAGTACCACCAAAAAAAGGGACACAAAAAATCATGTTGGAGACTTAAAGATCTCAACCAAGACCTTATAGAACAAGGTGACATATCAACTGAAAAATCACAAGGAAAGAAAAATGTTGACCACACTATTTTCAAGAACCCCCTACAAGACCATGGAAAAATAAAAGCCTCCAATTCAAGGAATAATACAAACAATAATTCCAATTACACTAGCATCTCATATGATTATACTATCAATAGCATTCAAGCCTTTGATGACAATGTCTCTACCATTACTATCTAGAAAAATATAGTGTTCTCACCACCCGAAGAGCTAAAGTGACCTTGCAAGGGACTGCTTCAAATCCACAACTAAAAAGTCAATATAACCTCCTAGACTATTTAGGAAAGAGCCTCACACAAATACCCATTCTTGAGTTGCTTCCCATATCTCCTAAGCATAAAGCCATTTTGGACAAAGCTTTGCAAGATACATCCATTGCCAACAACCTAAATGTTACCCAATTTCATGCCATGGTAGGATACTTGTTGACATGAGTGTTGCACATTTGCACCAACAGGTAGATAAATTCTCACCCAAAGAATGTGAGAACATACCTTTCTTGAAACATCCATTGAAAACACCTAAATCTAAGGGAAATATCAATTGATCCCAATGCTTAGGAATGGTAGGTCTAGACACACTAGTTTCACTCAAGGTTCAATGTGTAAATTATTGTTAATCAAGAGGGGTCTATGGTTTCATAGGCTAATTTTGTATCCAAAGGATCATAACATGATTTTGATCTAATCAAAGATGTATCACTTCATAACTTCATGAAAATTAAAGATTTGAGAGAACATTTCATGAATTCAAATTATTTCCAAAGAATCAATAGATTTAACATAAATTTCTTTTTAACTTCATGGAAATGAAATATTTACAAGAATACTCCATGCATTTTTATGACCCTAGTTTTTTGTCCAATTTTGGGTAGAATCTATAGTTTATTTGTTGGTAGATGTCATGGAATTTAATGTTAAATGTTGATATTTTCATAATGTTTCCCCCAAACCATTAACATTGGACTTAATCCTATCTCTGCAAGCTTTAATGACATTTGGAATATTATGTGGATTATATATATTGATTTTGCATGTGGTTAATGAATGTTACTTAAGGTGGTTATAGGTGTGCAATTATTATGTGTACTAACATTACCATTCAAATTTAATATACTAAGTTGAGGAAGACACCGTCAGCTGGGAATGCACCATAACATCCAGCAAAAGAATTTCTCCAAGTCAAAGGAGGCTGACGGAAGAATATTCTTCATGCAACTAAACGTAACTGCCTTGTAGTGGACTTTAATGATCAAGCATGCACGTGCATCACTATTGTGTTGAATCTGTGTTTGGACATGCATGTCTAATTAGATTCCATGCATGTGTGACTTCCATCTCTCCATTTTCTTTGTTTTCCCTAAATGGCATCCTCCCAATCATGGAGTTGACTATATTGTTTAGCTATTAGTATAAATAATGATATGATGCTCTTTCTTTAGGAGGTTGCACAATTTTATATTGTACTTGCACTCTCTAGTTTTCAGTAACAAAGATACATTACTCTTTTATACTCATGATTGACAATGAATAAAATAAAGTTTTGAGTTCGAGCATTTGAGTTCTCATTAGTTTTAGAGGATACTTACCCAAGGGGGCCCACTTGGTGAGTAATACGTCTTCTTAGTTTAGCATTAGTTTAGTATTACTTGTTGTTTAGTACTTACTTAGAATTCTGGCACCGACTGTTCCTGCAGCCACTAGAATTCCATTATGTGACCATTCCTGCAACCAAAGTAGATAGAGTAGTTTCATGTTTGTTGCTTACATTTTTATTCCTATAATACATTTCAGCTTAGCATAGTCATTGATTGATGTTCAACATTTGTCTCATTCCTTTTCAAGCAATTTACTTTCAATATTGTGTGTTCCTTAGTTGTAGAATGAGATAGCTACTTTGAGTTCCTAGTGCACATACCGTGTTGACCCATTTCAAGTTCATGTCCCTGGATTGACCAGTTAAAAGCACCTTCATGATGATTGAAATAACTATTAAGGTTAGATGCCCAATCTCTGAATCATGGCTATAAAGGCTTAGTTATTAAAATCATTGTAGGAGGCCACCATTTTTGGCATCGTTGCTGGGGATGGTGTCAAACTAGGGAGTCTTTTGGAGTCATTGGTAGTTTTTCTTGTTGTAGTGTTTCTAGTAGTTCTTCTTAGTATATGATCCTCATTTAGCAAGTAATGATCCCCCTCATTATTTACCAATTCTTTGTGTGAGTTGACTGATAGTGAGTGATACCACATGCATAGAGGAAGGAGAATAGATGCTTAAATGGGAGATTCCTTCCTAACTATCCTAATCCATTCCAGCTAGTTGAATATCATAATCTACCAAAAGAAGAAGAAGAAGATCCACATCCCTTTGTTGATGCATATCCTGATCTAACTAGTTCTAAAGTCTCCTCTGAAGATCAAAATCAGCTTGAAAACCCCTTTGCTTTGGAACCACATCAAGCAGGCATGGGTGATGCAAATAGGAATAGACCTAACCAACCAACTTTTCCTTTCCCCATTGCCCATCAAAATGAACTTGACAACATCAAGAACGTTCCTGCCTCAGCACTCCCAAAGTTTTATGGACTTATCACAGAAGATCTTGATACCTTTTCATTTGATTTTGACATACTCTATAGGAGTTATGATTATACTATTGATTTCCATAGGCTTAAGCTATTTCCCACCACTTTGAAAGAGGCTACATTAAGATAGTTCATGAGCCTAGGCAGAGATATTGTGGAAACTTGGGAAGACATGAAGAAAAATTCCTTGATAAATGCAAGGAATATTGCAGGGACAATGACATGAGAGGAGGTGATATTTTTTGGATGCAACAAAAGGAGGATGCGAGTTTGGAAGATTACATTGCAAGGCTTCTATTTTTCCTACAAAAATATCCACACCATACACTTAATGAAGACTCACATAAGTTTCTTTTCCTAAGAGGAATCAATGATAGTTGCACTGATGCCTTCGACCTCATGGGAGAAGGAGATATCTCCCAAGTTCCTTGGGATTATATCAAGAAAATATGCCAAAACTACTCTAGGGCAGCTTCAAAGAAAGGGAGAGCTTACCAATCTTCCATGGGTAAGTCAAATACTAGTGGAGTTTCAAGAATAGAGATTACTCATTTGCTCACAGACTTCAAGAAAGATATTATAAATAATCTAGCTATTCAACTAGATACACTTTAGGCCAAGAAGAAGCAAGAGGTAGATGCAATGTTGATAGAGTATTTCCCCCACTATAGACAAAATAAGGACTACATATGTAAGATGGTAGCTAATCTTGAAAGCAAGCAGGTTCCACCTAAGTTCAAGCCAGTCTAGATTGAAGAAGACCAAGTCTACTATGTTGCACAAAGGAAGCCTTGGGATCCAAGACAAAGTATGCCACCAGATCCAATATCCTATGTTGGGCGATATTTTAATTTCTATTTATCTGGTAACCAATGGAAGCCCCCATATCTACCCAATTATGAAGGATATCCACCATAGCCTTATAGGAACCCTCCAAATTCTTATCCCATTCATTAGAGTCCTCCACCCTAGTGGTAGCAACCTTAGGGGAATTGGAAACAATTTCAAGGGCATTAGCAGCCACCTCTAGGAAATTGGCAAAAAACAAATCAATCGAGAGGAGGACAACAATGGCCTACCCAGACAACCAATTATACCTAAGTTCAAGCTAGTCTAGATTGAAGAAGACCAAGTCTACTATGTTGCACAAAGGAAGCCTTAGGCTCCAAGACAAAGTATGCCACCAGATCCAATATCCTATGCTGGGCGATATTTTAATTTCTATTTATCTGGTAACCAATGGAAGCCCCCATATCCACCCAATTATGGAGGATATCCACTATAGCCTTGGAGGAACCCTCCAAATGCTTAGCCCAGTCATTAGAGTTCTCCACCCTAGTGGCAGCAACCTCAGGGGGATTGGCAGCAATTTCAAGGGCATTAATAGCCACCTCTAGGAAATTGGCAGAAAACAAGTCAATTGAGAGGAGGACAACAATGGCCTACCCAGACAACCAATTACATGCACCCACCTTCTCAGTCCCAATAGCCTATTATAATTCCTCTACCTACTAATCCAAGATCAAATGCACCTAAACCTACTCAGCTACCAGCTCAGCCCACACCCAATCCAAATAACAAACCACAACATCCTACATAATCTATTGATTTAAATCAATTCCCTGCATATGTTTTGAGTGTAAGTGATATCCACTTGCATTTAGGTACTAATCTACCAGCCCCTTCCAAGCCCATTATCATTGAGCTTCCTATGAAAGAGGAAGAGTAACCTCTTAATGATCCCATTCAGCCAAATGTACCTAAAAGTCTTGAACTAGTCCAAGTCAAGCAGACTGAACAAGAACCACCATTTCCTAAGAGATTGGAAGTTGCCAAGAAGAAGGAAGAAAAGGAGGATACAAATTTTGATATCTTGGATCAGCTGAAGCATATATGTGTCTAGATACCTCTATTTTAGGCCATAAAGGATGTTCCAATCTATGTTAAGATAATCAAGGAGACATGTCTTAAGAATCTAGGTAGGAAAAAGGACCCAACTATATTTCATGTAGTGGGAGAACTAGCTGACATCATGCTAGGAAAAGTGACTATTCCCAAGTATAATGACCTAGGTAGTCTTTTTGTAGTAGTTGCTATAAACGAGGTCCAAGTAAAGAATGGTCTAATTGATTTAGGGGCAGAAATAAATGTAATGACCAAAGAGATCTTAAAGCAACTAAATATTGCAAGCATGAGATCTACTCCTACTATCATGTAGCTTGTTGATAGCTCTACTATTAATCCTGATGGTGTAGTGGAGGATCTTGTGGTAGTTATAGACTCTTGGGACTACCCAACAAACTTTATGATTATTTCTCCTAAATCTACACTAGGTGGGTATCCCATTATTCTTGGAAGGCCATGGTTAGCAACTGCAAATGCATACATTGGATGTTGGTTAGGTGACATGACTATTTTAGATGAGAGGAGCACTAAATTTTTTGTTCTTTATCTACCTACTTAGCCATCTCATGATGAAGATAATCCCATATGGCCACATGTTGGTGAAGAGGCCGAGGAAGTTAACTTTGTGGCGTAGCTTATAATGCTAGGTAGAAGCTCTTTCATGAAGCTCCAAGATGAGGATGAAGTATTGGCTAACATCATTCAAAACCACTATGAAGTGGAGGAAGCATCATCTTCTCATTCTGCTACTCCAGTCAAGACACTTTTTCTTGCTTTCCCTATAACCACTGTTCCTACAAACATTCTTCCTGCAGATGCTCTTCCTATAGCCACTGTTCCTACAGACAAACTTCCTGCAACCAGTCTTCCTATTGAAATTATTCCTACAAATAGAATTTCTACAACAATAGGTATGTCCCATGCATTTCTACCATATGAACTAAAGATACCATGTGTTAATGAAGCAACCATTATAGAGTTAACTACACAAGTATAGGTGTCAAAAGGAAAATATTTGAATGTTAATAGTAAATTGAATGAACAACAATTGTTATTGGAAAAACTATTAAGGACCCATCAACATGCATTTTTATTGGATTATCATGATATGAAGGGATTGTATCCTAAACTTTGTACACACAAAATTTACATAAGAGATTATTGCACCCCAGTAAGAAAACCACATAGAAGAATTAACCCTACACTAAGAGAGATTGTGAAAGGAGAATTGCAGAAGTTACTAGATGCCAAATTTATCTACCCCATTTCAAATAGTTAGTGGGTTTCTCCATTAGTGATTGTTCCCAAGAAAGGAGGGAAATGGTGAGTTTTTGTTGATTATAGGGAACTTAATGCTACCACTAAGAAGGACCACTTTCCTTTACCCTTCATTGATCAAATTTTGGACACACTTGCAGGAAAACAATATTTTTCTTTTCTAGATGGATTTAGAAGCTATAACCAAATAGAAATTGCACTAGAGGACCAAGAGAAGACCACATTTACTTGTCCATGGGGGACTTATGCATATTTGGTACTCCCATTTGGCTTATGCAATGCACCTACAATTTTTCAGAGGGAAGATATTAGCATACTCTCAGACATTTCTCATTATTGCATGGAGATTTATATGGATGAATTTACCACTTATGGTGTTGATTTTAATCAAGCATTGGAAAATATTAGGAGATTCCTACAAAGATGTGAAGACCAAAACTTGTCCTTAAATAGTGAAAAGTGATTCATGATGATGCAAGAAGGTGTAGCTCTTGGCCACTACATCTCTCATTAAGAGAATTCAAGTAGATCCTACAAAGATTGATGTAATAAAAAATATTCCCACACCTAAAAAATAGAAGGAGGTTAGGAGTTTCTTGGGCCATGTAGGATATTATAGGCATTTCATCAAGGATTTCAACAAGGTAGTAGCACCATTGTACACTCTTCTCACTAAAGATACTGAATTTCAATGGACTGAAGCCTATGACAAGGCATCTTTGACTCATGCTCCTATACTTAAATGGCATAAATGGGAGCTTCATTTCCACATCCATATTGATGCATCAAATTATACCATAGGAGTATTCTTGGGATAAAAAGGACCTGTTTAAAATTTCATTTACTTTTTCAACAAAAATTTATAAGGAGCTGAATTCAATTATATAGTGACAGAGAAATAAATGTTGGCAGTAATCTATGCACTGAACAAATTTAGACATTACATAATAGGCTACCAAATGTTTGTGCACACTGATCATGCATCCATTAGATATCTCATGAATAAACCTTTGATCATAGGTATATTGGCAAGATGGTTATTTTTGATGTAGGAGTTTGATATAACCATTGTGGATAAGGTAGGGAAGGCCAATGTTGTTGCATATTTTCTTTCAAGCCTAACTACATTAGAAGACAATCGGCCCATAGATGACTCTTTCCCTGATGAACATCTATTCTTCATTAGTGTAAAAACACCCTAGTATGCTGACATAGCCAATTATTTGGTTAGAGGTAGAGTTCCTTCTCACTTCTGTCCAAAAGAGAAAAGGGAACTCATTCAAAAATATTTTCCTTTCTCTTGGATTGTTGGATGTTTGTTTTATACTGGACTAGACCATGTAATGAGGAGATGTTTGAGAGAAGATGAGACATATGAAATTTTGCATGCATGTCACAATGAACCATGTGGAGGAAACTTTGTATACAAGAGGACAACAATGAAGGTTTTGAACACATGATATTACTGGTCAACACTCCACAAGGATTCAGGAAGGTATACCAAAAAATGTGATAGATGTCAAAGAATGGGAAGACCAACTAGATATGATGAGATGCCACTTTTCCCTCATGTAGTAATCACTCCCTTTGACAAGTGGGGATTATATTTTTTGGGACCCATTGAACCTCCATCAAATGGTAAGTCTTATATATTGGTATGCACTGATTATGTGACAAAGTGGGTAGAAGATAAGGCCATGAATCATGTAAGAGATAACAAGGTTTCATAATTTCTTTATGAGGAGATTTTCACAAGATATGGAGTCCCATGAGAAATAGTGACTAATCAAGGGGCACAATTCACATCAACCCTTGTTGCAACACTAGTTAATGAGTACAACATAAGGCACAAGAAATCTACTCCTTATCACCCACAAGCTAATGACCAAGTTGAGGTGACCAATAGAGATATTGAAGCCATTTTGACTAAAATAGTAGCTGCTCATAGAAAGGATTGGGAAAACAAATTACCAGAAGTTGTTTGGGCCTATAGGACAACCTGGAAAACAACTACAAGTTTCACCCCATCTGAGTTTCTATATGGAAAGACAACTATGATTCCAATTGAATTTGAATATAAGACTCTGTGGATTGTAGTAGATTTGGGTATGAATATTTTTGAGGGACAAAGAGAAAGAATCATGCAGTTAAACACTTTGGATGAGATAAGAAGAGCAACCCTAAAATATACAAAATTAGTTTAGAATCAGAGAATCAAGTGGCATGAAAAATTTATCAAGGACAAGAAATTCCAACTAGGAGATTGGGCCCTGCTCTATGTCTCAAGATATCAAGACAATGCAAGAAAATTGTAGACAAGGTGGCTATGACCATATGAAGTTATTGAGGTCTTTCCTAATGGAGTTGTTCAACTTACTACCATTGACCCTATCAGGTTCAAATTACTTGGCAATGGTCATCGCCTTAGATTATATCACAAGTCAGCTTCTAAAGAATATTTTCTACAACAATTCACCCAACATTCAACACCTGAGCTTCCTCCAGCTGAAGGAAATGGACCTAGTGTCCCTCCTAGGTAATTAAGGTATGTACTTCTCATAATAAAGACTTTAACTTATGTGGAATTCCATTTCTTTAGCCATCTACCCATTCATCCATCCATCACCACCTTTCTCTCTCTTCCATCACTTCATTCCACCGTACCTCATTCCATTTCATTTTCATTAATTGCTCAATTTATTCCCTAAAAGGTGAGCAGTAATTTCTCCAAAATATTTGTAGTAAATCTTCCACACATTCAGGTATGTGCACATTAATTTCTATCTTTAATCATCTTTTAAGTGCGTTCATTTAATCACTATATGTTAGTATAGATGTTTACATAAAATGCCATTATTCCCTATCACATCACCACTCCCATCTCGCATGTGTGGCACATGTCCAAATTTAGGTTGGTGGAGTGAGGAGCCTAGTTTTTGGTCCAATTTTGGGTAGAATCTATAGTTTATTTTCTGGTAGATGTCTGGACTTTAATGTTAAATGTTGGTATTTTCATAATGTTTCCCTCAAACCATTGACATTGGACTTAATCCTATCTCTACAAGCTTTAATGAAATTTGGCATATTATGTGGATTATCTATATTGATTTTGCATGTGGTTAATGAATATTCCTTAAGGTGGTTATAGATGTGTAGTTATTATGCATACTGACATTACCATGTAGATTTAATATGCTAAGTTGAGAAAGACATCGCTAGCTGGCCATGCACCATAACGTCTAGCAAAGGAATTGCTCCAAGTCCAAGGAGACTGATGGTAGGTGATTCTTCATGCAACTAAATGTAACTGCATTGTAGTGGACTTTAATGATTGAGCATGCACGGGCGTTAATACTATGTTGAATCTATGTTTGGACCTACATGTCTTACTAGATTCCATGCATGCATAACTACCATCACTCCATTTTATCTATTTTCCCTAAATGGCATCCTCCCAGTCATGGAGTTGGCTACCTTATTTAGTTGTTAGTATAAATAATGATCTAATGCCCCTTCTTCAAGAAGTTGCATGATTTTATATTGTACTTGCACTCTCCAATTTTTAGTAATACATATACACTACTCTTTTGTACTCATGATTTACAGTGAATAAAATAAAGTTCTAAATTTGAGCATCCAAATTCTCATTAGTTTTAGAGGATACTTATCCAAGGGGGCCCACTTGGTGAGTAATCCATCTTCTTAGTTGAGCATTAGTTTATTATTACTTGTTGTTTAGTACTTAGTTAGAAGTCTAGCACCCACTGTTCCTATAGCCACTAGAATTCCATTTTGTGACTATTCCTACAACCAAAGCAGACAAAGTAGTTTCCTATTTGTTGCTCATATTTTTATTCCTATTATGCATTTCAGCTTAGCTTAGTTGTTGATTGATGTTAAACATTTGTCTCATTCCTTTTCAAGCAATTTACTTTCAGTATTGTGTGTTCCTTAGCTGTAGAATGAAATGGCTACTTTGAGTTCCTAGTGCACATATTATGATGACCCATTTCAAGTTCACATCCTTGGGTTGACAAGTTAAATGCATCTTCATGACAATTGAAATAGCTAGTCAAGTTAGATGTCCAATCTCTGAATCATTGTTGTAAAGGCTTAGTTATTAAAATCATTGTAGGAGGCCAACACATTTATCATTTTTAAATAATTTTATGGAAATATTTAACATCTACTCTAAAATAAAGCATTAAAAATCCTAAATTTAAGGTTCTCCTAGTTATTATCCATGCATGCACCAAGAAAAAAACTAAAACAAAGAAAACCACTATATACTTCACCGGATTGCTTCATAGCTAGCCATAGAATGATGCAAGAATTTTAAAGAGAGATAATATCATTTTCCATCAGATAGTGTCAATGTGTACCAAAATCTAGCATAGCACATAGACTTTTTTGATAGGTACAAACAATAATCTACGTATGATTTTGTATTGAGAGATAGCTTTAAATTGGATTTGATATTAATTATCTTCAAATGGAATATACAAATTCTTATGCTCAAATGGTACAAAAAATAAGAAAAAGAAATAAAACTAGCAAGAGTTTTAAATCTCCATAATTTTGGAAATTCTAAACTTAACTAAAAACATAACTCCTCACATTTTATAAGAATAAGGAAACCAAAGGTTTTCATTAGAACACATGAAAGAGAATCTAGGGAAGGAAACATATAATAACACATGGAACATGATACTTATCATGAGAATCTTCTAAAATAAGTCAATAGACACTTTTAATTTCTTTAAAACTTGAAATTTCTTGACTAAAGTCTTTGAGACACAATCAAGATATCAAACTAGGTCGAGTAGGTCATCAACCAAACCTTCAAACAAAATATAGGAACTAGTTTGATATTTAGAGTGATCAACTTGATATAGATACTTTAAAATATTAGCCTTATCTTCCTACATACAAGTTATTGCTTTGGGAGATATGCATGTAAGTGTAACACTCCAAGACTCAACATCA
The DNA here is from genome assembly GCA_007258455.2 of Sequoia sempervirens. Lineage (NCBI taxonomy): Eukaryota > Viridiplantae > Streptophyta > Pinopsida > Cupressales > Cupressaceae > Sequoia > Sequoia sempervirens. The sequence continues at coordinate 51,044 of VDFB02368656.1, read as the reverse complement.
CCCTCCTTGGTCAACTAAAACTAGAATCTATAGATCCTTGATCACCCATATTCCTTCACTATGTGCTTCTTCTATCCACAAATTCCTAAATTACACATCCCAACCTAGATGATTTTGTTGGATCTACTCGCAACCCAAATTTTCCTAATCGTCCATACCCGAACATTATCCAAAAACCTACTCCTCCTGTACATAAATTTTCACCTATCAATTCCCTTTGAAACCGTAGATAGGAACATTATTAAAATAAAGAAATCCTCAACATTAGTTCCTTCAAAACACCAATCTAAAAAATAGCATGCTTTAAAATTTTCATGAAATCATTGACTTAAAGTAGGTTTTGGGTTCCTTGGTGTACTCAAGAAAAATTGAGTACCAAGTTTAAACATTAGCAATGATGCACCATTTACCTAGATACCTAGTACTCGACACACAATGTACTATGTTTCCAAAAATGAATCGTAAAACCCTACCTCTACCTTTTTTTGACCTTTTCAAACATGTGGTCTTTTAACTCATTGTTACAACAACCTGCACAATTTTCTCAATGAAATCATCCTCGTCATTCACTCAGATCCAAAATTCCCAAAAACCTACTTACCTGGATTCCTGACACCTGGTGCACTTTGATGTGGATCATTTTTTTAAAATTTCCAAATTCCCTTATATATACCTCTCGAGGCCACTAGCCAACCAGTAACTTCCAAGAGTAATGATTTTCAACTTGGGTCCCCAAGTCTTGCATTCTTCAAGAATGTTCTAAGATCACACAACAACTTGCAACCAACAAAACCAAATTCAAAAGAAAACTCACAAATCAACCACCTAGAGTAAATAAAAACTTATACATATTTTCACAATAACTCCTTATGCTTACTTTAATTTCAATAGGACCATAAAATAGTGCTAGAGAGTACTTATGTGTGCCTTGATTAATTACCATCTATGTCACTTGGTGAAAGGGATCAGTCCATTTACATTGAGCTACATAATTTGACAATCCTTCTTAGTTGACCTAAATATTTCCTTGTTGTCAATCAAGCATCTATAGCTCCAAAAAGGTTATCTTTGTAATTCCCCCAAACATAGATTTGTTGCAAGTCAAGCATCCATAACCCTAGTATAAATATTTGGATAGCCTAAAGAGTTGAATTTTCTCTTTTGATATTTATTTGATATTCATTTTTCATCTAATATTTCTTTGAAAGCTCTTTTACTTCAACTTGGGGGAAATGAAGCCTTCTATTAGGTGGGGAATTACAATGGTAGCAAAGGTTACCTTTTGATTTTTCACTCAATGTAAATATTATTCACTCCTTTCACCAATCCCAAAAGATTTACTTAGTAAATTCCCTATATGTGAGACCCTTCAACAAAATTTTATCACCCTTATACCAAATTTCAACTAATTGCAATTTGTTATCTCATAGAAAATAGGCATGAGTTAAAATTTAGCTATGAGTTATCAAATCACCTAATTACTTCTAAATTTGGAAACCTTAGTTGCCACCCATCCACTTTATCAATTCTTAGTAACCCTTTAAATTAAAATTTTTCTAACAAACTCAAATTTGGTGTTTATGTTGTCATATTAATGCACCAGCCATGTCATAATGATGCCTTAACCCAACCATCACAATCTTCATTTAATTCATGCACATGATTACGTGTGCATTAACACTCCTCAAATTTCTCAATGTCCTAGTGTACCCCAAGTCACCGATCCAACTCTTCTACTCAACTTTCCATCTATACAATCTCATAACTAATACGGTTCAATTAAATAAACTAAAAAATAGCATAATTTAATTCTTCAATATCGAATCCAGTTGGTTCTTGATCTTCATACATGCCATCCTTGAACTATTACACCAGCTTTGTGACAATTTATTTGATTTAACCTTTAATTCTAAGAAAAGTGTACCTTCTCCACCTCAACTTGCATTCCCAAGATTTTCACCTCAAGGAAAACATGCACCAAAAATTTCTCATAGGTTTCTATTAATATAACACTCTCCTCCAAATTCTACACTTCTATCTCCAAATTTCAGTTTCCTTTCCTACATTTTCTCTCACCTTAAACCATGGATACCCCCATCTTCCTTACCAATTTCCATTAATAGACCAACATCCTAGGCCAAATTACTAGCCAACAACTTGGAAAGGAAATTTTTCTTAGGAAACCATCCACCAAGGCAGCTTTACACTTAGTTTTGGGTGAAGCTTTTATGAATTCAGGGTCTTATTATAGGGTGAACTCTAACTTGGCTTCACATTTTATCACTTCACTATTGGATCTTATACTTTTCATGGCCAAAGTTCATTATATTGTTGTGATGATAGTATGACCAGACTACTTAGGGAATTTGGAGACCATTCTAGTAGTTTCCCAACTTGCGATGGGAATTATAGATATTATAGACATCCTACAATTTTTGAACCAAGGGGATATAGTTCCTCTTCCACATTTCCTTATTTCTCTACAAACCCCTAACCTCAATGAGAATAGGGACAATGATTACCTGGGATACATACTCCTTCATGATGAGGTGCAACAAATCAACTAACAAGAAGTCATGTTCCCTATTTAAGTAAATACTACATGAGCAACTAACATTTTTACCTTTTACTATCGACTTATGACAAAAAATTTGTATTTCAATGTACATATGAGACTACCCCTATTTAATATAATCAAAAATTTGATTTTCCATAAAAAAATGATTTCAATTTCTATTTCTTTTGTGCATGCATTTATTTTAAATGGTATTTACCTTTTCTTCTTTGCAATGGACTAGTTTACATGATCCAATCATAATGTGTTCTTGATTGGGATGAACTTACCAATTTTAACAAACCAAACCTAAAGAAAATAGGGGAAAAATACCAAATTAATATATCCTAATGAAGCAAATTTACACTAATAAAGAAATTAACCCTAACCTACCAATTTTGAGAACATGGCAACGAGAAAAACACAACAAACTATAAAGACTAATGCTAACCTTAACCTTAATTACTAGCTCTATAGTGCTTTTAATTTGAATGTTAGCATTATTCCTTGCATAACCTACTATAATCATGTATTGCTCCAAATTTTTAGTACTTAATGAATGAGGATTTGAAAGTGTACTTACCCACTATTTCGCTAACATGTATGGAAATGACCTAAACAATGATCGATTGCACACACCTTATACATTTCTTTGAATCCATACCTTCGTCCAACCTTCACTTATGGAGCTCAGTCTCCCTTTTCTCTATTCCAAGAACAATTGTGCTTGCTATGAGGCCATTTCTTCCTTCATGGTTACATTGCCTACATACCCTGGCTTCAACCCTAACATCAAAATTTAACTCCTTAGACAAGATTTCAGCGCGGTTCACATAATTATCAAAGAAAGAGAAAGTAAAAGCCCAATACTCTATCATTTGCATAAAATCAAATGTAAATTCCCTTTTAAACTATGAATTCACAATTAGGGGTGAAATAAGAATGTCATCTGCTTGTTCCACCAGTTTCCTCTTTCCTCTATTTTGCATGTATGTAAAGAGTAGAACTTTACTTCTTTCAAACTCATTATTTATGTATGATGTTTCCAAACCCTCATGACTCTACTCCCTTTCTTACAAGATTTTTGGGGTTTCCCTATAATGATCACTATTAGAAAATCTACCTATTCCATTTGTTGAAACGATAAAGGCTCCACCTCTATAGGAGCTACCCACTCTTCTAGAATCTAAACTAGAATCGATAACTTCTCCCTCCTTTTAACACTTAAAGAATCCTTAGTTAATGTGATCACCTTATGAATAGCTAGGCTTACCCTAGTCAGGAAAACTTTATAGTCAATTTCATTATGATCAATCATGCCATGAATTTTGAACTCTATAACTTGACCAAAAGTGAACAAATTCAATGGTGAGAGCTTCCTGTTAATAATTTTTTAGAGGAATTCAATCTCTCTCTCACTCTCCATCCTAAGCTTATCTGAACCTCTAACTCACAAGTGCAACACAATCCTATGACTAGGACACCAACACCTTCTAAAAATAAAATGAGGCCCTCCTTCTAGCACCAATTTTTTTGTCACAAGTGTTACACAAGCACACAACCAGGTAGATAAATTCTCACCCAAAGAATGTGGGAACCTAATTTTCTTGAATGATCCACTGGGAACACCTAAATCTAAAGGAAATCTTAGTTGATCATAAGGCTCAGGAATGCCAAGTCTTGATGCACTAGGTTCACTCACAGTTCATAGTGTAAATTATTATTAATCATGAGGGGTCTATAGTTTCTTAGGCTAACTAGAATCCAAAAGATCGTAACATGAGTTTGATCTGATCACACATGTATCACTTCATAACTTCATGAAAATTAAAGATTTGTAAGAACATTTCCCAAATTCAAACTATTTACAAAGAATCACCAGATTTAAAATAAATTTCTCTATAACTTCATGAAAATGAAATATTTACAAGAATAATCCATGCATTTATCATTTTTAAAACATTTTCTAGAAATATTTAATATCTACTCTAAAATAAAGCATTAAAAATCCTAAAATTTAAGGTTCTCCTAGTTATTATCAATACATGCACCAAGAAACAAACTAAATCAAAGAAAGACACTCTATACTTCACTAGATTGCTTCAAAGCTAGGCATATAATGATGCAAAAATTTAAAGAGATATAAGATCATTTTACATGTGTTAGTATCAATGTGCACCCAAATCTAGTGTAGCACACATGCTTTTCTGATAGGAAAAAACAATCAACTACATATGATTTTGTAACAAGAGATAAATTTTAATTTTCTTTGATATTAATTAGCCTCAAATGGAGGGTAAAAGCACAAAGCTATGTAACACTTTCAACCAACATATTAGCACAACTAAATTTAAGTATTTCTAACTAAAACTCAATTTTGGTCAAACATATGATCTAGTAATATTCATTCTAGCTAAGTTAGATACTTCCACAACTTTTTCAACTAAAATTGTTGGCTAAAAATATATGGAGCACCACTTTGAGTCCAATTTACCAAAAAACAAATTATTTGAAAAACTTGAAGTTTCAATAATTCCTACTAATGTAAGTAACATTTTTTAAAAATATAAAAATACCCTTTTGTAGATCCATAAGTGTAGTTTTCAAAATAAATTTTATTTTGATATTTTAGTTATTAATTATATTTTTTATTTTTACTAAAATTAGTTTATTAACACAAAATTTTAGGTTCATTATCATGTCAAGGAAAAATACTAAAACTTATTAAAAAAATAGAAAAAAAAAATGATGCACTAGATAAAAGAATCTATTTCAAGATGGTATAATTTTTTTCCCATTTTAGATAAATATTAAATATGAAAGTTGACATCCCATGGAAACAACTATTTTTTGATTCATGTGCATTTTAATATTTATTTAAAAATAAATATTTATCAAAGTTGGAAAAAATAATATCCATGCACTAAAGTTTCAAGTTATAAATACACACAAAAAATTTGAAAGAAAAACAAATTTACTATAAAAAGTTTGACATCCCACACAACTTCATTTTTCAGCATTTTATTAGCAACTAAATTATAGTTGTAATTTATGAAAAACTAGTTTAAGATAATTTTTTATTTTTTATTTTTAAATACAAACATAAAATATACTAAAAAATACATATTTTACTAGTTTAGATCATTTCAAAATTCAAAACATATATGCCACTTTTTAGTGATTCAAGTTTAAAAGTTGGATCAGTGTTCATTGTTTCATTATAAAGTGTAACACAGCTTTGTGCTTTTACCCTAGTACATACATTTTTTTATACTAGAATAGTACCAAAATAGGAAAAAAAAATAAAACTAGCAAGAGTTTTAAACCTAAATAATTCCACAAATTTTCAACTTAACTAAAAGAAAAACTCCCGACCTTTTATAGGAGCAAGGAAACCAAAGAGTTTCATCAAAACACATAAAAGAGAATCCAAGGAATGAATCATAGAATAACACGTGGAACATGTCATTTGGTATGAGAATCTTCTAGAATAATTCAATAGACACTTTGAATTTCTTTAGCACTTGAACTTTCTGGACTCAAGTCTTCAAGACACCATCAGGATATAAAATTGGGTCAAGCAAGTCATCAACCAAACCTTCAAACAAAATGTAGGAAATAGATGGATATTTAAAGTGATCAACTAGATATAGAAACTTTAATCTATTAGCCTTATGTTCATGCTTCCAATCTATTGCTTTGGGATATTTGCATGTAAGTGTAATACTCTATGACTCAACATCTCCCTCCTCACTCATGTAAAACTTGAATTTTTGGTTCTTCAGTTACCTAGATTCCTTCACCATGCACTTCTATGCGCGAGTTCCTGAATTACACATCTCATCCTGGACAATGTTGTTGGATCTACTTGCAACCCAAATTTTCTTGACCATCCATAATTGAACATTTTCCAACAACCTACTCTTCCTAAACATAAAATTCCATTTGTCAACTCCCTTTTAAACCATCCATAAGAACATTATTAAAATAAAACACTCCTTAACATTAGTTCCTTCAAAAAACCAATTTAAAAAATAGTATGCTTTAACATTTTCATGAGATGTTTGACTCAAATCGGGTTTCCAAATACTTGATATACTCAAGAAAAATTGAGTAGCAAGTTTCAAAATTAGCACCGATGCAACATTTACCTAGGTACTCGGGTACCTAACACCTAATGTACTATGTTTCTAGAAATGAATCGTAAAACCCCACCTCTTCCTTTTACCAACCTTTCCATACTTGTGGGCTTTCAAGTCACAGTTGCAAAAAACTAAACAAATTTCTCAATGAACACATCCCGGTCATTCACCCAAATCCAAAATTCCCAAAAAATTGCTTACCTAGATTCTTGACACCTTAAAATTGGTCATAACATTGAGATTCTTTGAGGCTTGTATATATACATCTAAGAAAATCAATATCAAGGCTTATGGAAATGTTGAGCATTCATTCAAAGGTATAATCACACTTCTTGTAAGGGTTGGGCCTACTATTTAGAATACAATATTCCAATTCTTAACTTTAAGTTGTGATTTTAAGTCATAATTTAAATTTATTAAAGTAACTTTTAGAAATATGGGAATATGAAATGGAAACTTGTTTAGCTTTTTAAAAAATATTTTATGAAATCATTTAAATAAGATATTTTTACTTTGTAAAATCTTAAAGGGGATTTAATTTTCAAACTAAACTTCAATGATAATATACCCATGGGATGTTAGATTATTAAATTATCATTAAAATTATAAAAAATATTCCTCCTTTAGATATTTAAGGGTAAATAGATCATATAAACTAAAGTGGTTTTATGAAATAAATCGGCTTATAAATAAGGGTGTGGCAAATGGAAGTGATAACTCACCACATGAAATGTGTCTCTATGAATATATCATAATGACATTAAATTTTATTTTAGGGGAAAAATGGATTTAAGGTTTCTAATCCCTTTTGATTTCAAGTGGTTATTAAAATTTTGTAAAAAATTCCAAGGAATTTTAGTTGGCTAATATTTATTGGAAGGAAAGAATTAATTTATCTCTCAAACAATCATAGGTTCAAATGAATAGCCTTTATTTTGAGGAGTTATGATTTATAGCATTGGTAAGATATAAGTAAGTAATTTTTGAAGTGTATTAGTGTCATAACTCTCTCGAAGGGGGTTATTAGATTTTTTTCAATGAAATTATGTTGGTTTACTAAGTCATTTTAATTTGGGATCTTATTCACCTTTCAAATCCATCAAATAGCTAACTAATGTAAGACCAATTGAATCTAAGAAGCTCTTAACAATAAATAATTGTTGACCTTTGGTCTTAGGTGTTAGAATTATAGATGTAACTATGTTAACTCAAATTGAAGTGTTGTATCAATCCTAGAAGGCTATAAGAAGCCATGCTTGCAAGGAGACCCTAAGCATGTTCATATGAAAAATCTCTTAGAGATAACTTCTGCACTTAAATTGGTATGTTATGACAAGTAGTTGTTTGGTTCCAATCATGTCTAGGTCACCTACACAAGTTAATACATGTACAGTTGGATGGTAATTTGTATTTGATTAATGTTTTTTTTTAGTTAGTTAGTTTCCTTAGCAAAAAATTTTGGGCATTACATTTAGTATCAGAGCCATGGTTTCAACACCAAGAACTTTGCGACTTATTTGGTTCTAGGATAATGTAAGCATTCGAGTTGTGTAAGTCACAAGGTAAATATAGAAAAAAATTGTGAAACCAATTTTAGTGATCAAACTTGATAAGATTTATGTGGCACTAAAGCTTGAGAGCCAATTATTTATACCCTCTTGGAACACTTAAAAATAATTGATTAAAGTGGTTATGTACCATAGAAAAAAAAAAAACTTGCTTGACTTGGGAATAATTAATGATAAATTGGACTCAATGAGGCCTTGATTTAGTGTTGTGAGGTGTTTTACATGTCCACACTAGGTCTTGGACCCTTGCAAATTGAATAAGATGCATTTGTTAGTGTCTTGTGAGGGTGTTGTGAAGTGTTGTAACACATTTCTATACTTTTATAGACTCTTCCCATTATAATTCATCTAAATATTCCCTTTTTATTCTTTATCAAGCCCTATTTCAAAGTGTTGTAAATTCTTGTAACAAGATTTCACACTTTTCTAGGCTTGTTATCACTATTTACACCTTTCATATGCTTTATTTGATAGCTTTAAGCACTCATAAGTCATAATTAATCATGTTTTTGAATGTAAACCTAACAAAAAAAATTAAATGAAACTTAATTCTTGACACCCACTTACAAGCCTAGAGTGCGACCCATTTGCCATGGGTGGCGAATGAGTCCCTCTTGGCTCAAAATTCAAAATAATTTAAAATTTCCTTTAGTTTTTATTCATTAAGACCTTATGTTGGCCTGTGATGTTGTATTATTGGGTGATTAGGGAATAAGTGTGTATAAATAATTTTTTTTCCATCCATTTCAACCCCCATTAATCCATTAACTCATTTTCACAATTTATTCATCATCTATCTTCTCCATCAAGTCAAGAAAGTTAGGGTTTCATCATTTCAGGTCATTAAGATAGCAATTTTCAAACATTCAAGGGCAGCTTCTTCATATTTTTTTATAGACATCCAAGAAAAATCATCATGGGAAGGTAATAACTCCATTGTTGTATGATTCATTACTTTATTTCATCATTTTGGTTTAATTACCTAAAAGGGGATTGACCAAGGAAAACCCCCATGCCTTAACATTCAACATTTCTCTCTCTTGTCTTGTGTGTTTAAGGATTTAGGCATCTTGGAAGCTTGGAAATCATTAGGAATCAAGTTGCAAAGTTGTTTAGGTCTTTTATTCATTGTCCAAGGAAAAATATCAACAAAAAGTCACTTTTAGGCCCGAATCTGATAGATTCAGAACTAGACACTTGGAGAAACAGAAAGTGTAGAAAAAAAGCTTTGAATTCCACCTTTGATAACGGGGGTGCTAACCTGAGACACAAAATATAACACACACAAAAAAGAATATTATTTATTTAGAATGATCAAATTCTTACATGCAGAGGATCTCAAATCCTCAAGCTTTGCAATACATTAAAGCTATAGAAACTACATAATTCCCCCTTTTCATAGTATGCAAACTTTTCCCCAAAAAACTACTTAGAAATCAAAAAATACGCCCCATAAGTAGCTTCTTTTTAGTTTTGGAGCCATTGAACAACATTTGAATTATGAGTTTTGGCAGTTTGGCACCACAAATTACAATTTGAAATTCAAATTTTCAAACCTTATTCGAAAATTAGTACAATTTTGAAAGTGCACTAACTTCTGGGAGCAATAACTTTTGATCTAGGACTCCATTTTTCAAACTGTTTGAACTGTTGGAAAGGTCTTGAAGTAAAAAACGTGCTTGAAATTTTCTATGCCAATTTCCACATGTTTTGAGGCCATTTCAGGGTCGTTTAATACCTCAAATCTAATCTGGAAGGTTTTTAGGCACAATTCTGGGAGACAAAAACTGCAATATCTTTCAAACTGGGAATGCTCTTAGCCTGATTTTTTCACCAATATTCTTATTTTTCCATTCTGAATCCTCCCATATAATTTTTGTCTCCAAATACCTTCAAATTTCAATAACTCTTAAAAATAGCAGTTGGCTAGAAAAATCAAAAAATAAAAATGAAGGTTGGGAATTACATTATGACAAAGAGGATATCCAAAATTGCAAAAAAATCTAAGCAACTACTAATAAGAAATGCAATTTTTTTTGGGTGATGCAAGATTTCCCTTACACCACTGGATGCTCCTACATCATTTGAATATTCAAAAATTCAAAAGTGGACTTATTCACCATGGGTGGAAAATGAGTTCCACTTCTAGGTCAATTTTTGGTTTTCAACATTTTTAGATACCCTTTTGTTCGAAACAAATTTTGGAACAGTTCTACAGAATTGGGACTAGTTCACCTAGAATGGCAAATGAGTCCCACCAGGCTTAAAAATTAGCATCAACAACATTCCATAACTCATTTCTAGCCTCCTTCCATATCTCACATGCACACTTTTAGTCTCATCTATTTCTATTTTAGTTTTGCATTCATTTCTAGGTATTTTTGCATTACACAACGTGTTTTCAAACAAGTTATTTTTCTTGAGTTTCCACTCAATAATCAATCCATTTTATCAGTTTATTGTGTCTATATCATTGCATTTAGGTATAATTTCATCATACATACATTAGAATGAGTGAACCACCTATATTTTGGGTGTGGGATCTATCTCTTTTCATTAGATGAAAGACCCTAATTGAGCAAAAGAGTCGTAGCATTCCATATATCTTAAAATATATGGTTCATTTTGGTGAACCTACCTTTTGAAAATCTTATTTTCTGATTTGGATTCCATTTTCATCCTAATCCTAGCTTGCATTGAATTTGCATTAGAGCTACATTGGTTAATTTGCATCTAGGGTTTCAAATTTTTGCATTAGTGAAAAAGTCATTTAGCTTACATTTTTGCATATAATTTCCTTAAAATTTTCTAAAATTATGCATCTCCATCTTAGGTCTACATCATACAACATCAAACATATAAAAAAAAATAAAAATTTCTAAATTTTTTGTAAAAAATCCTTACTGGGACTCATCACCATGTTGGGCGAATCAGTCCCTGTCCAAATTTTTGACTAACTATTACAACAATAGAAACCTCATTTTTGTGCTTCCTAAACCTCCTAGTATCATATCGTATAATTCTAGAAAGTTTCTAGAACATTTTTTTTATGCATCTAGCTCAAAAACATCATTTTAGATTACTCATTCTTCAAATCACTTCAATTGCAAACATCCTTACATCTAGAAATGCTTCCATTTCTGCAATTTTGCACAACATTGATAAAAGTACTTTTCACTTTTGCATATACAATATTTATATTCATAAAATTTTCATAATTTTGATAAAAGTGTTTTTCATTCTTGCGTGTACATTGTTTACATTCTTCAAATCTTGCATATATTGGATAAGAATATTTTGTACCTTTGCATATACATTGTGCATATTGCTGAAACATTGCATAAAATGGTTCCATGTGCTTTTCATTTTTATTCAAAAAATACTAGTACCTTACATATTTAGACATGCTATGAAACATTTCATATCCCCTCCCTATGAGAGTGTTTTTTGAAAGAGACTACAACCTTGGACATTCCTAACGACCATATTTGTTCCTCTCCTAATATCTCTCCTATTGGTGACGACGATATTTTGGTAGAAGAACCAATTCATGAGAGTTTTGAGAATCCTAGTTGTTTCTCTCCTCTTACCTCTCTTAGTGGACAAGACATTGATAAACAAGACAATACAACCATAGGTAATTATGACAACAACATTTTTTCTTCTTCTAGTATCTCTCCTAGTTGTGAAGTAGATACTTTGATGTTAGACAACACAATTGATGGAGATCATGAATATCTTAGTTGTCCCCCTTCACCTAGAAAAAATCCTCTTGAGAAACAATATTCAACCTTTGATCATTCCCCTACTTGTGATGAAGTCCTTTTAGAAGAACCAACCTATGAATGTCAAAAACATTTGGCTTGTTGTTCTCCTAAAAACTCTCTTCCTAGGAAAACTATCATAATGCAAGACAATCATACAATGACATTCAAATCTCCTTCACCAGAACATCATGCAAATAAAGAAAAAAATATTGAGGTTATGGCAACACAAGTTGAATCTCCTTTAATTAGTAAGCTTCCTAAGTCACCTTCCATTAGTGAATCACACAAAAAATTTAGAGATGTCTTGAAATCCATGATGCAATCTAATCATAATAATGTTCTGTAGCCACTAAGTTGTAACTTAGCAACTCAAACATCTAGGGTATCACACAACACTCCTACACCATTACCTTTTCCTCAAAAAATGCCTAGTGTTGAAGACCTTAAAAAGGGTCCTGCTATTAATTCTATATGGGAACTCATTCAACTCTCACCATCAGTCAAACTTATTTTTCACAAAATGTTGCAAATACACAAGAAGGAGATCCAATCTTACATAAAATTGAATCATGTAACATCCTCCTCTCATCCCATGCAAGCCACCCAGTCATAAATCACATTCCCTAAACATGAATTACCCTCACTTGATATTCAAAACAAAAAAATCCCTTGATGGTAAAGGTGATCATTAATGAAACTTTAGTTAGGCACACTCTCATCGACAATGGAGCATAAATTAATGTTTGTAGCATAGACCTCCTAAAAAAACTTGGCATGGACAAAAATCTCATCCAACTTAATGATGTCCATACTCATGGCTTTGATAATGTTAATAGGAAACCTCTTGGGATGATCACATTACCTATTGAGGTCAGACCTATAGTGTTTCCTTCCTCTATCCATATCATGTAAGGACCCTTTCCATACAATATTCTCCTAGGGAGACCATGGATTCATGCTATGAAAGGAGTCCCATCTACCCTTCACCGTGTAATGAAATTTGAATACAACAACAAGATATACATGATTGATGCAGATGAGCAAATATATGCATCGAATGATCACAAACTTCCAACTCCCATAATCCTTTCATTCCTAGATCAAAACTTGAACTAATACAAGTTGGTCCTAACTCTTCACCTACAACAAAACTTTTTCATGATAATTTGGGGTCATTAGATTCTACACCTCCTTTCCATAACATTTCCAAAATCTCACCCTCATGGTCCAAAGAGTCATATACAAACGATTCATTTTTAGACATAAGTTCTAGTAGTGATTGGAGTTTCACACCTACCTTTAAAGAAGGGTGCACAATATCCCACTCTCAACCCAAACAACCTTGTGTTCCATTTGCTCAACTTAGTTCTACCAAATCACCCCATGGTGTGATGGGGTCTATATAACTCCCATCCCTCATGAAGCAATGGCACATAACATTAAAAAGGATTTGTGTTGTAAATAAACCACTCCTCACAAACACACAAGCCCTTCATCTAACTTGCAATATTGTTATGGTATCGATTACAATCTTCCTCCTACACATGGATGTAATGAACACATGCACAAAACTAACATATCATACTCTTTCAAGAAAGATCTAGGGGTATCTCCCTCATCTCCACTTTCATCAAAGACTTTGCAGAACAATAACATTCAACCTCTCAAAGAGTGTGGTGATCTTCCTTGTACCTGATACTTACTTTCATTCTATTTGGCTCATCTTTGTCCTACACTAAGTGGGGGCAAGGGGTTTGATAGCCTTATCCTTGTATGTCAATTTTCATTGTCTCTTTTGACTAGTCATTAACCTTTCATGAATGTATAAGAGCAAGCTTGGGATGTGGATGACATATCTTAATATTGACTCACATGTGACATACTACCTTTCTTCATAACGTAACATATGACTTGGCATAGGGAATTTCGAGATGGATCTCCTGTCTTTTTGCATTTTTTCCTTTGCTACTTTAAAGTAATTGCTCACAGAATGGTGTGTACCAATCCCTTTAAACTGGGGGGCATACATTGGCATAATTTCATTCACATTTTGGATTCTTAGTGCAGCCTTGTCACTTCATACAATGTGTTTGTTACTTTGTGGATGACATTGGGTGTGATGTCCTTCATAAGTGTGATCTATCTTAGCATATTGCATTCCTCTTGGTGGCTTGATATGACACATAGCATCCCCTAAGTTGTGAATATTTTATTCTTTGATTGGTCCTCTCTTGGAGATGTTAGACACAATGTTCTCTAAGTGATAGACCTTGCATGAAATTAACAAGACTCCTTTGAACATCTTTTCCACTTTTACACTTTTATATTTTTACATTTTACATTTTTGCATCTTTTCCACCTTGCATAATGTAACTTGCATACCTGTGGTACTATCCTCTTTGTTCATGAGTTCTAAGCATATGAAGCTTTGCTTGTCTCATGAAGCACGAGCCAACATTTTCCCTTGTGCACCTTGCTAAAGTTATCAGGAGTTATAACTTTAATATGGTTGAGTAGGAAGCCCATTTAGCAGCACGACTTTCACCATAGCCACCTATGTGTTTTGTGAGTGCATACCAACTAGCATATGTTTCACACCTTTTGGGCTTTCTCACTTGGTGGACAGCCAAGATTTCTGTCACGCTAGAGTGAGTATGCATTTTCCTTTGACAAGTAGCCTAGATTTGATCCACAACCAGTTGGAAAAATGGTTGAAGCTTGATCCACCCATTTTCATTTTCATCTTTCTCTTTTCCCTAGTTCTTGCCATTGTATGATCATGTATCTTGTTTTGCCGCACATCATTCACCTTTGTGTGTGTTCTCTTGTGCTTATGTTGGTTTGACTTAGGATCTTCAATTTTGGGGGCTTGCACAACCTCCTTTTATCTTTGTTATGTCAGCTAAATTGGTACGATTGGACATCTCTTGAATGTCTACTTTAGTGTGAGTTTGAAGCAAGTTCATCTTCTCACTAAAGTGGGGGCTAAATGTACCATAGAAAAAAGGAAACTTTCTTGACCTGGGAATAATTAATGATAAATTAGACTCAATGAGGCCTTTATTTAGTGTCCACACGAGGTCTTGGACCCTTGGAAATTTTGTTTAACATGTCCACATGAGGTCTTGGACCCTTGGAAATTGAATAAAATGAATTTATTAATGTCTTGTGAAGGTGTTGTTAAGTGTTGTAACACATTTCTACAATTTTCTAGAATCTTCTCATTACAATTCATCTAAATACTCCATTTTTTATTCCTTATCGAGTGCTATTTCAAAGTGTTGTAAAGTGTTGTAACAAGATTTCACACTTTTCTAGGCTTGTTATCAGTATTTACACCTTTCTTATGCTTTATTTGACCCCTTTATGCACTCATAACTCATAATTAAGTGTACTTTTGAATATAAACCCAATAAACAACATTAAATGCACCTTAATTCCCAACACCCACTTACAAGCCTAGAGTGGAACCCATTCACCATGGGTGGCGAATGAATCCCTCTTGGCTCAAAATTCAAAATAATTCAAAATTTCCTTTAGTTTTTTATTCATTAAGACCTTATGTCGGCCTGTGATGTTGTATTATTGGGTAATTAGGGAATAATTGTGTATAAATAAGTGTTTTTCCATCCATTTCAACCCTGATTAATCCATTAACTCATTTTCACAATTTATTCATCATCTATCTTCTCCATCAAGTCAAACAAGTTAGGGTTTCATCATTTTAGGTCATTAAAATAGCAATTTTTAGACATTCAAGGGTAGATTCTTCATGTTTTGTTGTAGAAATTCAAGATGAATCATCATGTCAAGGTAATAAATCCATTTTTTTATGCTTCATTACTTTATTTCATCATTTTGGTTTAATTACCTAAAAGAGGTTTGACCAAGGCAAACCCCCATGCCTTAACATTCAACATTTCTCTCTCTTGACTTGTGTGTTTAAGGATTTAGGAATCTTGAAAGCTTGGAAATCATTAGAAATCAATTCATGAATTTGTTTAGGTCTTTTCTTCATTTTCCAAGGAAAAATATCAACAAAAAGTCACTTTCAGGCCTGAATCCGATAGATTCAGAACCACGCACCTAAAGAAGCAGAAAGTGTAGACTAAAATCTTTGGATTCCACCTTTGAATATTTAGAAATTCAAAAGTGGACTCATTCACCATGGGTGGTGAATGAGTCCCACTTCTAGCTTAGTTTTTTGTTTTCTGCATTTTTAGATACCCTTTTGTCCAAAACAGGTTTAGAACAATTCTACAAAACTGGGACTAATTCACCCAGAATGGCGAATGAGTCTGACCAGGTTGAAAAATCAGCATCAACAACATTCCAGAATTCATTTCTAGCATCCTTCCATATCTCAGGTGCACACTTTCAGTTTCATCTATTTTTGTTTCAGTTTTGCATTCATTTTTAAGTATTTTTGCATTACATAATGTGTTTTTAAACAAGTTGTTTTTCTTTAGTTTCCATTCAATAATCAATCCATTTTATCAGTTTATTATGTCTAGATCATTGCATTTAGGTATAATTTCATCATACATACATTAGATTGAGTGAACCACCTAGATTTTGGGTGTGGGATCTATCTCTTTTCATTAGGTGAAATACCCTAACTAAGCAAAAGAGTCATAGCATCCCATCTATCTTAAAATCTATGGTTCAGGTTAAAATCACCTAGTTTAAATATTCTTATGGGAGAATTATACTTGTTAAATGATGTGATTAGAAGTAACATTATCTTGTGAAAACAAAACCAAAACCATACAATCAACAAGGAAAAACAATATGATTAGTTAGAAAAACATTAATATCATTAATGAACAATATTATTATAAATTCCTTTCATATGACTTCAAACCTTGTCAAAATATGGAACAATGTTTCATGAGGCATCACTAATGTGTAAATAGTATAAGTTGACCAAGGTAAAACATTATTTATATTCCAAACAATGATAAAACATATGGCAACACATAGTATAAACTCCTTGAACTTTCAAGACACTTGGAAACATGGATAACATAAAGGTTAGCCCTTATGTATCCCACTTGGAACTTAAACCATGCTTAAACATTTGATTCTTATAAAGGCCAACTTAGTAATAATTGCAACTTTTGATGCTTCCACCTAGTGAGAAGTAGTCCATTTATATTAATAATGAATCAAGTGCTTTTAAGACTATACTTATTCCATAAAAGGATGAAATATAGATAAGAGGATAAGATTTATGTTGCATTGGACCTATGGGGATGTTTTATTTTCTTGAAAATAAAATTATTTTGATGTAAAGTTAAAACTCCATCCCAATCCACTAACACTTTTATTGTGAACCTTGAGTTATATAGAAGGGCTTGTTGAACATTGATGTTTGAAAATCTATTAAAAGTATTTAGAAACTTTGTGGAAACCCTGTGTAATACTACTCTTTGATTATTTAGTGAACCATTAAACTAAAATGATAAAAAATTATTGTGTGTGACCATTATAAGAGTCAAAATTCAGCATAGACATAATCTTAGAAAACCTTACTTTGAATGCATGATTAGTTGACTTGTTGAGACATTAAATGTGGCAAGACAAATGCCAGATGCACTAAATAGTTTTTGTACTAGATGTAGAAAATTTGAAAACCTTACTTTGAATGCATGATTAGTTGACTTATTGAGACATTAAATGTGGCAAGACAAATTTCAAATGCACTAAATCATTTTTGCACTAGATATAGAAATGTTTCTTAATTTTATGCACTTAATAATTAGTGGTGATGATTATCCTTTAGTGTTATACATTATTTGGATTTATTTTATACATTATTAGGTTATTTTCATATAAATTGTAGTTAAGCTCTCCTACAAGTTTAGATTCCTAAGAAATGTGTTGAACAACATAGATTTGTTTGGTGATAAAACTAGAGAACTTGAAACATAGTAGACTTAAGCATGTTGAAAACTAAGTAGAAACCTAGAAAGAACACTAGACAACTTCTTTACATTGATTCTTAAGAATACTAGTAGTAAAAAAACAAGTGAAACGTAGAAATACAAGAAGGAAAGGTGCAATCAGTACACCACCTCCTAGAAATAAATGAAAGATCAAACAAGAAACTTGTGTAAATTTGAAAATAAATATAAAATGATTAAGAATATAAATAGAGAGGAACATAGTTATGTAGCTAGAAATGAATGAACCTTGTAAAGATAAAGTAGTGTGTGTTGTACTTGAATAGAATAACATGGAAAATTCCAAAGAAAATCAAGAGAAATGTGTCCTAGGTAAACCATCAATATGTAATATTTCAAAAATAAAATAAAATGAATTCCAAATGAGTAGATATAGACATTCTTATGTGGAAAACAACCTCATCTAAGTAAGCTTGGGTATCTCACTAATGAATTTATTTATGTGTAATGTGGGAAAAGAATTAGTGAAAGTTGTGGTGCACTTCTAGTTGTAGTTATGGAATCCAACTTAGATTGAGAGAAGTGCA
Source organism: Sequoia sempervirens (assembly GCA_007258455.2). Taxonomy (NCBI): domain Eukaryota; kingdom Viridiplantae; phylum Streptophyta; class Pinopsida; order Cupressales; family Cupressaceae; genus Sequoia; species Sequoia sempervirens. Next base: position 32,520 of record VDFB02368656.1, on the reverse strand, counting down.
TATATTATCCAAATTCACATGGTGTACCCTTCATAATTATGTGCAAGAAAATCAAGGAGTTTTAGATTATTGAGCATAAGGATGAGAAAATAGGGATTTCCAAGAAAAATATGGAAGAACACCTTCTAACACTAGTACATGGTATCATCATGATATCTTTAAAGAGATAATCTTCATAACTTGGGATAAGTAATATACCAAGGGCATTAAAATGTCACAACATGACTATGGCAATAGATTTATGTGTAACCTGTTAGAACTATAAAATTATGATAATTTTACATGTTGTTCATACTCATAGACTTTCAAATAAGTCCTACCATGAGCATATTTTTCCCATATTTGTCCCTTAAAATCCATCTAGATCTGAATATTTCACATTATAGTTCCTATCAGCATGAGAATGGCAAGGTCTCCCTAACCTATAATGCATTCTTGTTAATATACATCTGTCGTTTCCTATCAGCAAGACTTCTTTGGTGTCACAGCGATCAAAATTCATCTATAGGCACCTATCGGTAGGAAATTTTCATTGTCTCAGAGACATAAGATTCATATTGGCAAGAGGGTCTTCATCGGGATGAGTCACAGTGAAGTTATATTGTCTCACCGACTGGTGCGGAATGAGCAAATACTTCAGCAAGAGTTATGTCTTTGGAGTATGGTCTTGGTGAGTGCATTGGGTCTTGCCGACATAACACAAAAGATTCTATCGGTGTGAGGTCTCACCGAACGCCTCCAGTCTTGCCGACAAAGCACAAAAGGGATTCTATTGAATAGATTTTAGAGTAAGGTCTTGCAATCTTGCCGATCTAAATGTCATGCTGAAGTATTATTGCATCGGTGAAAAAGTGATATTATTACGACAATCAAAAGTGAACTCAAGGTGTATCTTGGCAAGACATAATACGTCTGTGGGACATCTCCCTGACTCCAAAGGGTCACGGTGAATCAAACATAACAAAAGAGCATATCTCGGTGAGACATAGGTGATCTATGAGACATCTCCCTGACAACAGAATGTTACAGCGACAGACATGAGATGAAAGAATATCTATCAATAGGACTTTGGACTTTGGCATAACTATGAGATATTTTGGCGAATGTCTCAGAGATGATTAACAAAAGCTCGAATATTGTTGCTCGCTGACATGGGATTACGAAGCGATGTGTCTCTTCAGATACAAATATATTAATATCCATTTTCGATTGTAAAGGAAGACACTAGATATTAGATAGGAGATATACAGTAGATAGATTAGGGATGGAGACAATAGAATAAAATTCTCAGATTAGAGACTATGATGCATGATTTCAAATGGAGATATCAATGAAAATTAGTTGATGTGGCGGTTAATTTCTGGTGTCAATTGTCTGTCGTGTTTATTGAAATTATTACTAAGTTGTCTCCATTGATGCTTTCTAGTTGTTTAAATTGATATAACAAGTTTATAATTAGTTTATCAGTGCACAATTGCTATATCTGTGTGGTTAATTGATTGGTTCTTTCAAGAAAAGATTAAATCCTTTTGGTTGATCACAATAATCAGGGAAATTCATCTGGATCATTAAGAAGAGCTTAGTAATCACAGTCTTGCATGTTTATACAAGTTATAAACAAAACATATTCCAAACAATTTGAGTGTTCTCTAGAAATAAGTTTCCCATTTCTATTTCATTTGACTCTGCATACCCAATAAGGCACTAGTCTCTGCATTTCACCATTTAGATTCATTCATTTTATTTACATATGTTAACTGAACATATTAGGATTTAGTTTTGAATATTTCTATACAATTTATACCAAATTTGATTTCATTTGTACACTCCTACTTGCCATTGTGGGAAAAACATTTCGAAGAAATAAGCATAAAGCCAAGTCTGCTTCACTCATATAGGTTCACCCACCTAGGCCCAACAACACTTGAAGAGTAGAAGGTCTAAAGAATCTAACCTTGTCTGTTACCCTAAAATGTATCAAGAGTTTGGCAGCCTCTTGAGGCATTCCACCTACATTTTTGAGAGCTAACATAACCAAGACATCTTAATGGTAGCTAAGGATAGGAGTGTGGTGCAAATTTTACATGGATCCAAATAAATTTATCTTTCATATATTAGATGGTTCACCTATGTATTTTTGTAGATGCAATGGATTAATAGATGATTTCTTAGCACGTCTTGGGTTTTTTGTGATCTATATTTGATGGTGAACATATGATTATTACATTATTTTGTTGACAAGTCCACCATGTTGCTATTATATTCATGTTGTTAGGGACCACCCTTTTATCACATGCTATTATGTGGTCAGAGGACAAAAATTCTCATCCTCCCTCTTGGTGTCTTTATAAAATCCATGTGGTTCTTATAATGTGAAATTATTGATAAAAATGCGGGTTATTGATATTGTCATTTTATTTTATTGATTATCTTATTTTATTTGAAATTTCTTTTGAATTATGCCAACAATGTAAATTTTACTTTTGGGTTGTTTATCCATTTTATAATATTGTGTTAGTCCATCTTGCCTCAAGGACTCATTTAATTTATTTCAATTGAAAATTTTCATAATTTGGCCACTTTTGTTTTTTTCTTTATTTCATGTGTTGAGAAATATTCTTGAAATCTTGATTTACAAATTGAAATAATTGGTTTGAAGCTTCTTATTGTTTTCAATTGTTGGAAAAAATGTCGTAATGTGACTATTATAAATTTTCATTGCTTGTAGGGCTCACTGGTAGGCTGTATGGGGGAGTCGATGCATTGAGGAATTTTTTGTGAGGATGGGGGTTACAAATGGAATGAATATGGGATATTCATAACCCATTTCTCGCTAGGAAATGTATGAATGGGTCCTTTAAGAAGGGCCTAAAGATCATCCTTTCTAATGGTTACTTGGTTCTATGGTGTTTATGATACTCATTTTTATAGTTACATGATTTTATGGTTATGCAGTTATCAACAAAATGCTTCTACATATATGTAGTAAATTAGATCACAAAGGTTTCAATGATATTATTATACATGGTTTGTAAAACCCCATCCTGCAACCTAGAGGATGATGCAATACTGCGGAAGCACAACTAATATTTTTTTAAAAGGTAAAACAAGATGAGAAAAGTATCCTACTCTAACCACATACATCCTCTAGGCTACGCAACACGTCTACGTGTGAACACCATTACTTATGAAATTTAAACCAACCATAGCATATGTATATAAAACTCAAGATACAACTTACAACAAAGCATTAAACCATTGCAAGATAAATCTAACACATAGAAATGTATTGAACATATTTCCACATATACAACACCACATAACATCCAATACTCCATTAAATCCAATAATGAATAGATCATAAATATTATTACAATTACATCACAAAGGTTCACCTCAATACAAATGAGGTACTACAATTATACATAATGATCCACAATTATAATGAAGAAAGAGAAGAACAACTCCAAAGAACCACACGAGCTCCTCGAAAAAGAAGATCCTGCCATCACGAACATGAAGAGAAACTCAATAGTGTAAGATGCATGCCACCCAACCATCTGGTACTTGTAGGCCCAACCCCCATGCTAGGAGATAGTAAAAGATAACCAAGGCAATCCTACTACCTCTAGACACATGCCATATACAAAAATACTCACAACTACAGATAAACAAGAACTATGATCACATTGCTTCCAGAACCACTGAATCAATTACCAACACAGTACAAATAAACCGACTGTTGTCATAGGAGGATTGTCATCACAAAGGTTGCATTGGTTGTCCAAAGGAGATTTTCCTAGGTCCCAGCCCCCCTCTAGGGTTATCCTAGTAACCTTTCACGATTCTAGCCCCACATGCACACCAGTGCGGAATCAGTTATCTTTCAAGAAGACAAGATAACGATCTAGCCATTTCAAGCCTTCCTAACTCATCTCAAGTATCATACAAGCCCTTGAGCCAATGAGCAAGGCTAATTATCTTGTTAAATGTATTAAACTAATAGATTATTTAATTCCCACTTGATTATACTGACTTCCACACGAGTTCTCCTAGGACCACTTTGTGTCTTGGCCCTCACTGAAAGCCACTCCCCTATCGACAACACATAACTCAGACTACATGCCAAGGGTAGACAATGCACTAAAAACTGCCAACAATAACCAATACACCTCAAAAGGTAACACATCTCTATAGATGTCCGATACTAAAACCCAAAACGTGCACTACCCGAGAAAGACTCAAAGGGATAACTTTAGTTACAACAACCCTCATATTACAAATAACAACTTTAGAAGACTTAAATTCTCGTAAAGACAAATACTTTCCCCAATGCACAATTACAAAACTACTTGTTTGAGTAAAACAACCTCAAGCAAATAAGAACACTATAATTCAGATTTCCTAAATCCATTATAATCACTTTTGCACATTCAAAATACACCATTTAACATTGTTCTGATAAATTGATCAACAACAAATTAAACTAAATAAATTCCACCACTAAATAATTAATCATATTAATTTTAACTAAACATGCTCCTAAAAATATTTTTTGCATAACTTACTCATTAAATAAATATATTTACTATATATAAAATTAAATATAATTATATCTATACATATTAATATATTATTTAATTATAGAATTAATTATAATTTTCCAAATTCCATTTTAAAATAAATACCAATATATATATACATAATACATAAAATACATATTACAATAATATGTATATTATATATTATATGTATATTATATATACATAACTATATAATATATTTATATTAAATTAAACAAAGCAGAGGCCACATACACAAGAAAGGCCGCATACACAAGTCATAGTGTACGCCATGTACAAACTGCGCAATGCATACGATGGGAGATGCTGACTGTATCAACGCCTTCCCCACATACATGTGGGAGGCACTGCCACAATAGGCGTCCCCTCCTACAATTACATAGGTGGTGATGGTAATTTATTCCCAGCACCCCCTCCATAACTACGTTTTCTTTTCTAAATTCAATAATGAATTTAATTCACCATACGACGATTTTGCATAATTTCGCTTAAAAGATAAAATTTCCTTAGGGAATTTTCAATACTAAATTAAATAAAATAATTTATGTACAATATATATATGTATATGTACATATATATTACAATATACTATATATATAGAAAAAAAATTAATCCAATCACTGATTCAAATTGAACAAATAAATTACATAAAAGAAGTTTTCTACAGGAAACCCAGAGGTTTCATTTTTTTTTCAAATAATTAAAAGAACTAGGAAATCAAATAGAATAATGATTTTCTACAGAGATCTGTAATTCCTTTTGTATCAAACTATTTCAAATGAACAAATTACACAGAGGATTTTTAATTGTTTCCTACAGAGGTTCTTCTTTTAGGCAATCTTTTCAACAAAAAGAAACAAGAGCTTCTACAATATAGAAAATATTTTCCTAAACATTTCCAAATTGCATTATTGTAATAAAAACAACTTCTCAATTCAAAATTCACAAAAGCAATAAAGGAACCTGTTCTAGAAGAATTGTTGCCTCAAGAGATGTTGTCGAGCTTCTCTATAGCTTCAATTTTCCAATGTAGCCAAAGTTTCCTCCGGTGCAATTGCTTCTTTCCAAAAAACACAACAATCCCACAACCAAAAATTCTACAGCAAGATTCTAAAACAAAAACCTCTGAGAGATCCACAATTTCCTCAGCAAATTCTTTCCACCAAACCCCAAAAAGAAACTCTTCCCATTAAAACAACCTTCTTCTCTTTTCTTCAATCTTTTTCTCCGAGAATCAATTTACAACAATTTGATCACAAATTTCTAACTCATAGTTATCCCAACAAAATATCTTTCCCTCAACCACTAAAGATATTTTCTAACCACATGCATTTAAATAAAATAAACAATTTACTAATTGCAACCAATTTAAATACTCTTATTAATTTAATTACCATTTATTTTTAATAACAAAAATCACTCAATCAACATAACTAAATTAAATTTATTTATTTATTTATTTATTTATTCAAAATCCTTCACCACATATAATTCAGTTAATTAAATATTTAATCAAATACACATTTAATGTACCAAATTAAACTTGCACAATAATAAAATACCCAGAACAACAATGATAAGGTTAAGACCAAAACTCAAATTGACAACACACTATACTAGGGTAAAGGTATGACTAGGTAGCCTATTACTATCTCCCAATATTACTGCTGAGTAGTGGACACACTCAGACCTGTGAAACCAGGTGAAGCTAATGTCTTGTACTTGTAATCCTGCAAACAAGCAAATGTCATAAATGTATATAGATAGTAATTCATACACACCATGAATATAGAATAGCAGAAATCATAGGGCACTCACAAGCGAGTGATGCAATATCGTTCTCTTCACCAATACAATGTCACATCAACTGACGAGATAATATATCAATTACACTACCATAAGCATATATAGCAATGTCATCACAACTAAGAATCTATGTAAAAATAAAGCATATTAAACATAATCACCATGCATATATGTGTCAACACATCAATATAGCCTATCATCACTCCATTGTTAGTGATAGAATAATAATAACATAAAATAAAGTCTAACAAAGTATCTGAGTTGTCAAGAAAACATAACAAATCGAAGGGCTGTCACATGATTTAGAGTTGATTAGCATCATTTATCCTTGTAAACCCTATTGTATGCATATGGTGTTGTGAATTAACTATAGGTATGCTTAAAGTATGTGATCAACTAATAGTGGGTGAGATGTGGGTTAATTAAAATTAGTGATAAAAGAAGAGAAATTAGACATTATATACAAACATGGTAAAATACAAGATCATGTTAGTGGAGTAGTAAATTCATATTTTGATGTTGCAAAATTGTGTAGGGAATTTTAATGTTTAGAAATTGTTACAAATAATAAGAGCCCTAGAGTTACCACTACATACATGGTTCGTAGACTTATCTCCATCAAAAGATAAATGAAGAATCATTTGATTAATAATCATATTATGTAATGTTACCTAGAAGGTAAAAGAAGGTTATATTGAATAACTTTTATTCCCCTTTTATTGGGAGGATTTATGGGAAAACAACTTTTAGGTTGTAAAAGAAACAATTTAACTGAAAAAAACTAAAAAATGAGAGATACCTTCAACAAGCAAGTTTAATACATTTTGGGAACTATGTTCTAGATCCCTAGCAGCTTCCAAGAGGTATTAAAAACTAAGGGGAGAGGGATGTAAGGCCCCACCTTGAGTACAACTAATATAACCCTAATTTTGGGTATGTGCAAGATCATGATGGGCCAAAAAGTGGCAATATGATGGGTATGTCATTGGCAACTTTTTTTACCCAAAATTGATGAAATGAAAAGGGTTTCTAAAGGAGATTCTCAAATTTCCACCAATATAAATTATGCTTTACTTTGAATTTAATAAGTAATTATTATTCATTTTCTATTCAAATTATGACTAAAGTCTTGATTGATAGACTCATTGAAAAACATCTATAGCTTTCAAATGGTATCACATTTTTGGAATCCAAAACATACATCACATTCTATGCTTTGCATATTATAGGATTAAAAAATAAAAATTTAATTTCTTGAAGTTTGACCAAGTTAAGGTGGTTAGTTATCTGGGTTTTTATATTTTTAAAAGTTGTAATTAAAAATTCATAATTAATTATTTACATGGAAAAAAAAATACAAAAAATATGCATCACATCAGACATGAGTCCTCTACTTATATCTCAAAAATCATAAATTTTTTTATCATTTTATTGTTTCACGGTGGTCAGACAGACACCTACTTCTTATTTTTTCCTTGAAATTTAAGTACCTGCATTGAAATTTCAAATTTTCACCTAAAATAGATTTTTTTTTTAAAACAAACCTAATAGTTTAGAAACTACATTCAATTTGCTATAGCTTCTATTCTTAAATATTTTTGAAATAATATAGATAACTTATTCAAATTTTTATGTCATGTTGCCTAACTCTGATCTTTTTGATTTTTTTGGCACTTAAGGGCCTATTTTTTCCATGATGATCCTACACATACCCGTTTCTATGGTGAAAGTCATCATTTGATAATTATATAGAATGGAAATTAATAAACAATGCAACCATAATTATTATGTAGTGATATCATGGGCTATATAGGTAGACTCTATAAGGATCACCCCTCTTGATCTAATCACCAAGACATGAAAATGTTCAAGTAGCAAAAGATTTTATTAATGTTCCAAGAAAATTATCATAATAGAATATTGATAAATCTTATATCATAGTGCACATTTTATTAACCAATATGGTTTCCTAGCTCAAAGGATTTTGTGATTTATCTCTAAAATATTTGAAAGTATCTTATAAAGCTGAAATAAACTAAGAATGCAACCTTCTAAGGTGGAATATCAACTAGCTAGCCTAACTAAAATTTACATACATTATGATGAAATTAATTGTGAATATTAAAATACTTGTGAAGACCCTATGATAGGATCCTAACCTTTACATTAGTTGAATTTAGTGGAATTGACACTTGTTGATAAATGACATGTGTTATTAGTTAATGACATTGAGTATGATTGAATGATAGAAATATAGGATTTAAATATGTTCTTACAATCTCATGTGTTCAAAGGTAAAGTTGATAAACTAATAAATGATGAATTTGAAATAAAAAGGATAAACTAGAAAATTTAAATGATTAATTGAATTTATTGATACCCTATATTAGGATGACTAAAGGAAATGTGTCACATGATTTTTTCTTAATTATAAAGGTTGAAAAATATGACTTATTAGTCGATTTTAATTTGGGCTATATAGTAAGGTTGTTAGGGATGATTTATCATTATACGATTGAACATTTTTATATGCTAAAGGGTAAATTGAGAATGCAATGTTCGATAAAGTGAATTGAAATGGTAATATAGAATAATTAGATGATTGCTAAGAATTAGTTAATGCTAATGGTATTTCTCTTATATGAATTGAAGGAAATATTCCTTATGAAATTGAGACGTTATAAATTTGAAAATTAGGTTTAATTAGAAATAAGATAGAATTATAAATGTTAATATCACAAATAGTTGTTATTATCTAATTGAGTTGTGAACATGTGTACATGTGGCTACTTAATTGTGTTGCCTTGATTATGATTATTATTGAACATATTAACATGTGTCAATTGAGTGTGCAAGTATAATTCCATGGCCTATGGAATTGAACTTGGGAACCCTATGTGATTAAACCATGAAACCAAGACCATAGTCCATATGGAGGGACTATAGTCTCATTTTCAATGTGATTTATTTCATAATGTTATGTGTGAATGTGTTTGCGATGTATTTTATTATGAATTTTAAATCTTAAATTTTTATCTAATTTAATGTGTCTCCTATAAAGTGAGTTGGTATCGAGGACTATGTGGAATATTTCGGATGCCTTCTTTTATGGGGCTTTTGAGGGCCTTTAAAAGATTATTTTAAATTATTTTCTTGATTTTTGGGACCCTAGCATAACTGCCTATGGGTATGGGGTTATTTTAAATCCCAAACTTGGTCGAAGACTTTGATTTCACCCCTCTTAATGGCCTATTAAGAGGAGCAACGAAAATAAAGTCTTGGGATGAGGAAGGGATGAATTTTCTTATCGCATTCCCATTCCCCTAAGTTCATTAATAGATTTTGGAAATCACACAAAGGACTCACATGTGTGAGACTCCTTTGTAAGAGACCATGTGAAGAGTGCCCAAGTACACTCCCTATCTCCCAAGAAATGCTCACACATGTGTGAGCACTTGTGAGAGCGTGTGGTTGAGGAAGGAATGAGAGAGTTCCAAGTGTCACTCCCTTATTCATGAAACTCAAGTTAGTATTTTCTATTTTACTCTAATTTGGGAATGAGAAAGGGGATTCTTTTCTTGCTTCTTGTTTTTGGTTAGGAGGGAGGTATTTCTTCTTGGATATTTTAAAGAGTTTTTGGGCTTGTCTTAAGAAATGATTAGGAGTGGGAGTTGGATTTTAATCTCAAATCAACCTCACCATTTAGAAAGTTGAAGCAGGTAGGCCTTGTTGAATGTTTTGTGTTTATTTTGTAAGGTTTTAAAAAGGTTTTCAAATTTATGGGAAATATGTTCTTTCTTGAATTTAAGTATTCATTTTAATTTTTTTATGAAAATAGGATGGGTGTATTGGGTTGGATCCCCTTCAAGGATGAGAAGAAATCTATGTTAGTGATGAGATAGGATAGGATGCAACTTCTCGAGGATATTCTCATTACTCAAACATGGAAAGGGTATGAGTACCCATGGGTATATGGGTTCCCACTGTAATATTTGGTGTTTAGATGGATGACATGGTAATATGACAGATTTTGATGTGTAAGAAGGGTGGATATGGATTATATTTTTAAGAAGGATGGAAATAGATTTTATCAAGCTATATTTCAACATAAATATATATTCATACACCCCTTGATTGTGTGCTCCTATTCTCTCTCCCAAAAGGATTCCATGAATAGATTTATGTGTATTTGAAAACCTTGGGATGAGTATTATTGCAATACATGTGTTTCTTTACTTTCCCTTTTTGAGAAATTTGTATGTATGTGAAAAACATAGTTCTTAGAGAGATCTTCTAGCTCAAGGGTGACCTATGAGTAGGACAAGGTTGGGAGGTGAGCTCTCCATAGCCATTGGAAGAGTTTATGTCTTGTGTAGGTATGAAAATTTTGGAAGATGCATGCTAGAAGAAGGATGTGGCTACTTCCATGTCATTATTGTAAAGTATTGTAATATATGAGTAGAACATATCCTTTTAAAAATAATTCTTGAAATCATTTAATATGTGTGTAAGAAGTCTTGCATATAATTTAAATGAAAGTAATTAACTTGATCATCATTTTTATCATAAGCATTGCAAGAAATGAGTTAAATAGTCCTAGTATGCTTCTCCTCTCTTCTATTTTTATGTAATCAATAAAATAAGAGAACATCAATAAATAAATGAAATACACTATCCAACTTTCATATCCATTAATGTAGTAAAGTAATCAAATGTAAATTATTTCTATTTGAATATGGAGGCTTTTTAAAAAGAAAGGTGAAAAATTTAATCATAGGATACTATAGGATAAGGATCCATAATGTTTAATGTAAAAGTTAGTTTATAAACATCACACAATCATGTACAACACACATTCAGCTAGAATATTATTTTAATACTTTAAACAAATAAACTAGTTATTTAGATAATGTATTTATAGATCTAGAAGATTACCAAATCTATACTCCATTTAGTTTTCAAATATGTTTAAACAACTAAAAAGTGATGAAAATATACATGGTATGCAATATATATTTAATAAATATATGTAAGTTAAATTTAAACAAATCATATATTATGCAAGAGCATCCAGGATGTAAGAGCAACCTTACATCAACCAAAAATATTTGTGTTGTTTCTTTTCAATAAGGGCTAATTGACTTAATTTTGCTAAGTATGAAGGACTATAGAAGTTTGAGTTTTGAACTTTGGGCTTGAGGTGTACTCGATGTTGTGAACAACTAGACATTAGGCTTTGGCATTAAGACCTACACTAACAAGGGTACTAACCAAAGACACAAAAAATCACACACACAACTAGAGAATATTATTATTATTCTTAATATGAAAAGCTTACATGTAGAGGATCTCAAATCCTTGAGTTTTGCAATACATGCAAGTTATAGAAACTATAGAAATTCCCCTTTTCATAGTATGTGATCTTTTCCCCAAAAAGCTACCAAAAATTAGAAAACCCTGCCCATAAAATAGCTCCTTTTCAGTTTTGGAGCCAAAACAACATTCAAATTATGAGTTTTTGTGGTTTGGCAATAGAAATTACAATTTGAAATTTAAATTTTAAAACCACATTTAGAAATTAGCACATTTTTGAAAGTGCACTAGCTTCTGGGAGTCATAAGTTTTGATCTGAGACTCCATTTTTCAAACCATTTGAACCGTTGGAAAGGTCTCAGAGTCAAGAATGTGCTCTAAATTTTCTATGCCAATTTTAAAAAGTTTCAAGGCCATTCCACAACTGTTTAATGCCTCAAATATGATCTGGAAGGTTTTCAGGTGCAATTTTGGGAGACAAACTATAATATCTTTCAAATTGGGAATGCTTTCGACCTGATTCTTTCACCAATGTTCTTATTTTTCCATTCTGAATCCTCCCATATAAATTTTGTCCCCAAATACCTTCAAATTCCAATACCTGCTAAAAATAGCATTTGACCAGAAAAAGCAGAAAAGAAAAAATGAAATTTGGGAATTACATTATGACGAAAAGGGTATCCAAAACTGTAAAAACATCTAAGAAACTACAAATAGGAAATGTAAATCTTTTTTTGGGTGATGCAGGATTTCCCTTACACCATTAGATGTGTTGTAATATGGATTCTAGTGTTGTTGTTGATGGAAACTAAAGTCATCCTCATGGTCTGCAATTTAGTATCTAGTCATACTGACAAATAAAGTGAAATATTGTGTATTACCGACAAACTACTTGAGGAACAGGGTATTCAGTCAGACATCTTCATCAGATCATCATTTTTTGTTGTGGATCTTTGGAATTTCCTATTGAGCATGTGGATCATCCTATCATTGAGTTTTATCATGTTACATTAGTTACAGTATGAGTTTAGAGGTCTGGTAGGATATTTTATGTTTATTTGTTTGTTGTAGTTGACTCAGTGAATGTGGTGCACTGTGGATGTGTTAAGTGAAATAATCTAAGATTTTTTCATGTTCAAATGATTAATTATGGGTCATAGCTATGGACTATCTGACTTGTTTGGATACGCATCAAAATTGTTCATGATTTGGGCCAACAAATTGCACATATTCTTAAGTTTTATTGAGCTGACTTGTAGCGATTAAATCCTTAGTCGCGGATATATTTAGATGATCAATTACATCATTTTGGGTAATGAATAAGTTGAATTGGTGTATGTTACAAATATCTAAGGATTATTTGAGTAATATCATGAGTATTTTCACTTGCCCATAAATATTTTGTGTGTGAACTTGAGTAGAGCATAGTAGAAGTTTGATATCAGTCAAAAGGATAGAAGTTCGTCATCAAAGCTTAACCAGAAATATAATCAAGCATTAGTAGATGTTATCCATTTAGTTCATTTTCTTTTGTATATATTCCAAACCATTGTAAGGGAAGTGAGCACATCCTTTTGAGTAGTGAGCCTGAATGCAAGTGCATTCCCATTTTGTAATGTTTATTTTGGGTATACTCAAAACTTATTGTGGATTGGCCATCCACTATGGTTTTTCCCCTAATAGGGTTTCCATGTAAAAATCCTTTTGTTATGGTTGTGTGGTTTCTTTCTCTTTGTTTCTGCATATTACTTTTGATTAAATGTTCTAAGTGGGTTAAAGGTCAAAATAATAAAGTTAATTTTGTAGAACACTGATTCACCCCCCTCTCTCAATGTTGCTTGTTTCCAACAATTGGTATCAGAGCTAATTCCTCAAAAAATTCTAACAGCTTGGGAAGATCTTGGAGAGTGTTATCAATGGATACAAGTAGTTTTCAATAGTAACTTAAGGTGGCCTTGGATGATTTTGAGTAGTCAAAATTTGAGATCTCGGAACTACAAGAAAAAATTGAGAATGTAGAAAAATTCATCCTATCATTGAAAGATAAGATCAATGAATCAAGTGAGAAAAGAAAGGAATTATGTGGTCAGTTGAAATAGAAGAACAAAGCCATGGAAGATGAACAACTCAGTCAGGCCTTGAAAGAGAAAACAAAATAATGTGAATTTTTTTTGCAAGAAAATGTTGCCTTGAAGCATGAGATGGGATCTATCATGATGAAATTGGCAGAAGAATGAAGAGAAGCTTGCACAATCTTTGAAAGAAAAGTCTAAACAATGAAACTGACTAGATAATGAATTGGAGTAATCCAAGAACATTGAAGATGAGCTTGAAAAGAAGCTTGATGATCTTAGAGATGAACTTGCTGTTGCAAATGATTATAAGGAGAAATTCAAAGCAAGCTCAACCAAACTTGATGAACTAATCAAGAGATAGAGGACTGATGGTGACAGATGAGGTCTTGGATATGAAGAAGGAGAAAGCTCCAGATCTAGACAAAGGAGCTCTAGTCAAAGGAATTTTGGACAAGGAAAATTCAGACAAGGAAATCAGATGAATGGACCCAAAAGAAATCTGGTAAGACAACCTAATGCTTAAAGATTTAGTGGCTATTGTTATGTCTGTAAAAAAATTGGTCATATGGCCTCTCAGTGTAGGAGTAGGGAAAACACAAGGAAACGATCATTCTCAGGTTAGTGTTTTAATTGCTATAAGTATGGTCATAAGTCAAGTGAATGCAGAATTGTAATGTACAACTTTCATAGAGATGTCAGATGTTATGCATGCAATATATTTGGACATATTGCTAACCAATGTAGATCAAGAAAAAGTCAGCAAAGCAATTGGCCTAGACAGAGAAGTGTTGTGTGCTATAGCTGCAACAAATTTGGTCACACTTCTAGATTATGTTGGAATAAAAGAGGTATAGTAAAACAAAACATGCAAAAAGATGTTAAAGGAAAATGGAAAGTCACTACTGATGAGATCAAGAAGCAAATGCAGAAGAAATGGGTGAAGAAGAATCCCTTTGTAGAAGGAAATTAATTTCAGGTCTCTGCCATAGGGGGAGTTGTCAAGAAAAACTCCTAAATCACCTACAAGTGATTGGTACTAGAATTCAAATAAGCCCAGTAGGAAATTTGATACTTCCTAGACATTGTAAATTGAATCTAAGGCATTAGTGAAGAATATTGAAGATCCTCATAAGAATTATCTACCACAAAACATAAAGGACAAAAAACCAGTTGAATTAGGGAAAGGGAATTTATTGCAAAAGTGAGTTAGGTTCGAGGACAATAAAAGAATGGCTTCCACCCTCATTTTTCATATTCCAATCAGAAGAAAGAGGTTTGGAGAGCTTTGAAGTAATCATTTCCAAATTAATAGAGATTCAAGCATAGAGAATAATTTGCGATCAAATTTTGTTTCATCTCTGAAAGGTATTTATTGCAAAACCCTGTAAATTTGTGTGCTCGCAATTATGTCTACTCCTTTGATAGTTGAAGTTAAGGATAGGCCACATCCAAAATTCAAATGGAATCTATATAAGTCTATAGATACAAAGCCCTCAGAGGTATTTTCATCGGTGTTGTACGAAGGTCTACATATTGAAGATATTAGGGAATATATGCACGCAAATATTGAAGATTTGGATAGTTTAGATTTATTGGAATTGTATTCTCATCACATATTTCAAGAAGACTTTACTATGAAACTAGAATTCAAAACCATAGAAGATAAGAAATTTGTGCAACTAGCAATATTTCATATATTTGAAGAAGATGAGTGGGTTTGATATATACTAAGTCATGTTCATGATGAGTTCATGTGGCTAGAAGTTCCATTCAAAATCTCCAAGGAAGCTATTTATGCAGTTACAGGCTTAAATTCCACTGGTAGACTTCTAGTTTTGAAGTCGGTAAAGAATGACGAGGTTACTAAAGCAACTGGCTCACAATGGGGCATAAGGGCAATGACAATAGATCACATTATCGAAGTTGATGTAAGATTTGCATCTATGGTTATAGGCTACAAGTTTTTCCACTCGAGCTAGGAGAATTATGTATCTAACACAACCATCTATACAACATATGAAATGATCAAACATAATGTAGATTATGATCTATGTGAATTTCTTAGAGGTCAACTATTGGAGAATCTAAGAAAAATCAAGGACAAGAAGAATGTATTCAAGTTCAGAAACCTACTGATCTATCTATATTTTTACTTCTTGAGTGAGGTACCAAGAGTTGGTAAAGTTCAATGGCATAATGATATGTTGGTAGCTATTCAGATCTAGGATATGTTATGTGGACATCATGATTGACAAACCCGTAACACAATCCTGTGGGGACATTTTTAAAAATTTCAAAACATGATGCACACCAGAGAGAGAATTTCTACCACAATAGTAGAATAGTATAAAGACACTATATGCTTCATGATAGACATTGACGAATGTCATATGGAAGTTGTTTATCCTAGAATAGTTTGGATCATGCCTATGGGTTATGAAGTAGATGACAACATTCTGAGGATGTATGTAGAACAACTGCTAAATTCACCACTAGATCGGGGTGAAGAAAGGCTTGGTACTTATGTAGAGAAAAGCTTACAAGTGCATTCAAAATTGAGAAAGCTTATGTCAATTAGAAATGTAAGAAAAGAGACAAAATATTTTGTAGAGTATGGGTCTTCCAGTGGAAAAACTAAAAGAAATAAGAAGGAAAAGAGATGAAGTTGAAGCAGCTAGTTCGAGAACATCTTTTGCTAACACTAGATTTACCAAGAGTTCCCCTGCAGCACAATCAAATCAAGTCAAAGCCTCCAAAAGAAGGAAGAAGAATAAAATCTCAAGAGCTTACAAAGTTATATCTATAGATGAAGAGGAAGAAACTGACTCAGAAGAAGTAGTAAGAGAGTTAAAGGCTACTGAGACTCATGATGTCAAACTAAATAAGATAAAACCTTCCGACAAAGGTGAAAAAGCAAAGAAAAGGACCAAAGTTGACAAGCCCAATATGTGTATGGAAGAAGTTGAGAGTGCAACAGTAAAAGATGGAAATCTCATGCCACTCTGTGACTTGTATGAGACTTTTGATGAATCTGGTAAGAAGATTCTTGAAGAAGCTATAGTTAAGAACTTGAATGTTTTCAATAAGACTTTGGTTGAAATCATGTTTGGCTTGCCTACAAGCCTATATGATGCTTTGGAATCTAGGAGAGAGAGTGTCAGAATAGAGGAAGAAAAATTGAAGAAAAAAGTTCTTCCCGATTTGTGCCCAGAAATGACAATTGAAGAAATGAATTTATTTCTTCAGAAAGCTAAAAAGGAATTCAAAAGCAAGTGAAGAGTAAATAAAATCATGATTGGTTACACTAATGCTGTTATCAATGAAACTGAGGTAATTTTGGAAGAATTTTTGTCAAAGGAAAAGATAAATATTGAGGAGATCAATAATGAACATGTTCAAGGCAAAGAGGAAGTGAATGTGAAGGTAAATGAATCGAAAGAAGGGAATGTTAATGAGGAGAACATGAATGTGTCTAATCCTCCAATATTTGAGGATATTCTAACTTCTCCCAATGTGGAGAATTCAAAGGCACCTGTGGTGACTAAATTCTAAATTGAGGTGGTTGCTGAAGAAAAAGAGGTGCATACTAAAGAAACTAAAATGCCTAAAGCCAATCCTGAAGCTAAATCTAAGGTTGAAAAAGGAAAGCATCAAGAAATAAGAATAAAGGAGGTGAAGGAATATCTATTGGAGCAATAGGAAGAATTAGATCCTAAGTTGGATGAAAACTCAATTAACCTTTCCACTCTATCTCCAATCTAGATGTTGAAAGTCACCAAAATTTCTCAACCTAAAGCCAATGAGAGGATACTAAAATCTCACATTGAGGACAATGAACTACTAAAGCTTGCATTTGGAGTTCTATAGAAATTGATGCCTACTTATGTTATGGACCCATCAAGATCCTCCTCTGATGAGTTGAAGAAGTTAATAAACTCTATAGATTCTCATTTTGAATATTTTGAGAAATCAGCTCTAGCTAAAGTTAAAAAGGATTTCAAGGAGAAGAGAGTTGGTAGCCTAAATGAATTGATTTCCAAAGACGAAAAATCTGTTAGGCTCCTCCATAAAGAATATTCAAGGTGCTATATCTAAAGGAGGAAAAGTGTACAATTCTTGCTTAGTCTTGTCAAAATTTACTGAAGCAAATGTCAAGTAGGTGAAAGACATTGAGCAGCAATTGGTTACTATTTCCAACACTTTTGACCCATTAGCTTGTAGTGTTTGTCATCAAGAAAGTCAGGCAATGTCTTTTCTCAACCAAATAAAGAATCTAAAGCTTGAAAATGAGAGGATTATTAGTAGAGTATGTGAACTAAGGGGGCTAATAAGTCCAAATATTGAGACAATGGTAGATGCTATGAAAGAATCTAAAGGTGTTATGACCACTCTTGATTCGATAACTCTCAAAGCAACAAAAACCTTGTCATATATTCTCTATGGTCATATTACCATTTTGGAGAGTTTAAAAAGCATGTGGGACTCAAACTTAAGTGGACTGAAGAATTCCTTTGCAAGAGTCTTCAACTTTTTGTAAATATTTGGATATGTTTGTACAGTTTTGCAATTTTGGATTCCCCAATTTTGTCATTGATGTCAAAGGGGGAGAGAGTGAAGTGAAAATTCCTTGATATTCTTAGGGGGAGTAGTATTTTATATTTTGGCAATGTGTTTATTAGTTTCGATACTTAGTCATCTTTCACTAAGTGTTTCCATCAATGCCAAAGGGGGAGATTATTGGCATATGGCTTCTAGTGTTTTCATTGATGAAAATTGAAGTCATCTCCATGGTCTGCAGTTCAGTATCTAGGCATGCCAACAGATAAAGTGAAATATTGTGTTACTGGTAGACTACTCGAGGAATAAGGTATCTAGTCAGATAGCTTCACCGAATCATCATTTTGTGTTGTGGATCTCTAGAATTTCTTGTTGAGCATGTGGATCATCTTATTATTGAGTTTTGTGGTGTTGCATTAGTTGCAGTATGAGTTTGGAGGTTTGGTAGGATATTTTATGTTTATTTGTTTGTTGTAGCCGACTCAGTGAATGTGGCATGCTATGGATGTGTTAAGTGAAATAATTTAAGATTTTTTTGTGTTCAAATGATTAATTATGGGTCCTAGCTATGGAGTAGCCAACTTGTTTGGATACACATCAAAATAGTTGATGATTTGGGCTAACGAATTGCAAATATTCTTAAGTTTTATTGAGCCAACTTCTAGTGATTAAATCCTTAGTCATTGATATATTTAGATGATCAATTACATCATTTTGGGTAATGAAGAAGGTGTATTGGTGTATGTTATGAATATCTAAAGAGTATTTGAGTGATATCATGTGCAGTTTCACTTGCGCATAAAGAATTTGTGTGCCAACTTGAGTAGAGCAGAAGTTTGATATCAGTCAAAAGGATAGAAGTTCGTCATCAGAGCTTAATTGGAACTATAATGAAGCATTAGTAGATGCTATTCATTCATTTCATGTTTTTTTTGGATCTATTCCAAACCATTGTAAGGGTAGTGATCCCATCCTTTTGAGCAGTGAGCTCTAGGAAGTGAGCCTAAATGCAAGTGCATTCCCATTTTGTAATATTTCTTTTGGGTATACTTAGAACTTATTGTGGATTGGCCATCCACCATGGTTTTTCCCCTAATAGGGTTTCCATGTAAAAATCCTTGTGTTATGGTTGTGTGGTTTCTTGCTCTCTCTTTCCGCATATTGCTTTTGATTAAATGTTCTAGGTTGGTTAAAGGTTAGAATAATAAAGTTGATTTTTCCAGAACACTTATTCACCCCACCCTCTCAATGTTTCTTGTTTCCAATAGGATGCTCCTGCATCATACACCTTGACTTAACTACTAAAGATGTATGATGTATGGAGGAACTATGAACCTCAACACCCGAAAGGATGGAAGTTGGTAAGGTTGAGTTTTAGTCTTTTTAAGATGGAGGTTGGGCTTATGCCTTACTCAGAAGATGGTAAGTAGCATTAAGGAGGAAGGAACTCTGACATCTAGCATTTGGTAAACTAACTCATCAAAGTGACATGGGGATTTTGAAGAGACCTTATTTCATGTCTCTCATGTACATAATGATAATGAAGGTGATAGCAGTGAATGGTTACAAAGGCTTCACATCGAAGGTAGATACATATATTGACAGGACATCATTAGGAGTCCCTTTGACATTCTGATAAAGTTTTATAAAGGAGACTTTTGGTTATCGAAGGGAGTTGGTATGAAGTCACTTCGACATTGTGAATTCCCAGTGATGACTTTTACAAGACTCGATAGGGAGGTGGCAATGATGTGTGTATATAGGTGGAAAATGGCGATTGGTCAATGATTCAAAGGAGGGATTGATAATATGCTCAAGATGAGAATGCAAAAAGTGAGGAAAGAATTCTTGATTATCGATTGGGTGATGGTGGTGGTACAAAGGAAAGGAAAGATGAAAAAATTAATGAAGATCAAATATACAGTGAAAACACATAAAATGGAGAAGAAACCCTAGATGGTTGTTAGCTAAAAATAGAAAATACAATGAATCTTGATGGGTGTTATAGTGAAGGAGATGGATTGGTAGTGAATATAGAGAGGGAAAATAAAATCCCAACTAACAAAAAGGAAGTGGGGTCAAAGCTAGACTAGAGAGAATGATTTGTAATGGTCTAGTTGTAGGACCTGATAGCCTAGAGAAAAATCTGTTTCAAATTTGCAAATGATGTGATGAGATAGCCCATTTAATAAGATTGAAATTTTTTATTTTCATTTTCTTCTAGTGATAATAGAAAATTGTGGTTACCTTCTTGCATTTGTTGTTCTATTTTCTATGATTGTTGTGAGTTTATTATTATAAGGGGAGTACCCTTCATCAAGTGGTATCAGAGCAGTAGTTCCTGAGAATGTAGATCAATCACCAAATGTGAGGTAGTCTACACCAAGACCTATGGTTGTGGGTCTATGAGAATAGATGCCTCCATGAAGAAACCATGGTGGAAGAAATGTTGGGTTAATATAAGAGGGTTTTAGAACTCTCTAAAGACAAGTTCAAGCACTACAAGAGGAGCTACATAGAGGGGCTGATATCATAAGAATAGATGAAAGTGAAGATCAGGCTGAAAATGAAGAGCTCATTGAAGAAGAAGCACATGATGTAATGGATCCTAGAGAAGTCAGACTGATTGGGGCCATTTCCAAGATTGGGAAGAGACCAAAGATAGAGTTTTCCAAATTTTCTAGGAATTTGAATGCAAAGGAGTTGATCGATTGGATCAATGACATGGAAGAATATTTTGAGTATGAGGAAATAGAAGATCTAGAGAGGGTAAAATTTGCAAAGGCCAAGCTAAAAGTACATGTTATCATATGGTGGAAGGAAGTCCAGTTCGAGAGAAATGAAAGAGGAAACGAGAAAATAACAAGATGGGATCAGATGGTGGAGAAGCTAAAGAGAAAGTTCATTCATGTGGACTATGAGCTAGATCTGTTAAACAAGATGCAATGGTTGTGTGCCATAGAAAAATGGCAACTTGCTTGATTTGGGAATAATTGATGATAAAATGGACTTAATTTAACCTTGATCTAGTGTTGTGAGGTGTTTTAAACATCCACATTAGGTCTAAGACCTTTATAAATTAAATAAAATGCATTTATCAATGTCTTGTAAAGGTGTTGTAAAGTGATTCAACATTATAAAATGTATTTAATGGCATTTTTCATATCAATATAGAAGGCTTGTGAAATAAAATTAATGTAAATCTAGTGTTGTTGGAATATGTGCCTCAATCCTTACTGACATGGAACTCCTAAAGGAAAAAGTCACTGTGACATTGTTCATGTCTGGCTGACTAACTGTTCTAAATCCACTTGAAATGTTCATATCACCGAGACAGAGGTGATGTCTTGCCGAATGAAGTCTATCGCTGTGACCTAGATGTATTTGATGTGATCATTCATCAAAGTGGAGACCTCTGTCTGACAGTATGTTCCTATCAGACTTCGGGGAGACTTTGTTATCAGTATGTAGTCTTTCTGATATGGAATGTCTCGCTGAGTTACTAGCAGGTGTCTAGTAGATGTTGGGGAGACTCCTAGTGATTGGGTCATTGGTGTAACTCACAAGGTTTTGGTAAGATGTCCTAGCGATCAATGAAGGTCTCGTCGACAGCTTAGGGTCTTTGCGGTGACATTAAGACTTCAGTATGAAGTCTTGGTGATGGGTGCTTGGTCTCACCGATAGGGATGGTTACGGTATGACATATGCACCCGGTGAGAGGTTTTGGAAAAGTCAAATGTCTTGCTGACTCAACAAGACATGGGTGCTCGGTATGTGCTCTCGGCGAAAGACATAAGTCTTGCCGACTGGTGATTGGAGTGATCAGTGTGACTTAGGACCTCAGTATGAAGTCTTTGAAAAAGCGATGATTCTCGTCGACTGGTTGTTGCTTCAGTGAACTTGAGGAAACTCGGTGAAACCTTTTGGTGAATGGGAAGTCTTGTCGATGGCAAAGTGGAAATCACTGTGACTTGTGAGCATCGGTATGAGTCTAGCCGATGGAAGAATCTCTTGTCGATAGAAACACAATGAATGTCGATGGATTCGGTATGTCTCATGGAATTCATTATAACATCCTGCCTACTGTTGGGATCTATGATGATATCGATCTGAAATATTTGTGGCATTGGGGAGACACTGTTAGTGTCTCACCGATATGCCAACAAAGATTGAATGCCTTTGACCATCCTATGTGGAGCATCATGGACCAATCAGAGGAAGCAAAACTTGAATGATTGGCGGTTAGATTTTTGCAACTATTGTGACGCTGGAGCTAAACAACATGCAGGGAAAAATCAACGCTCAAGTAGAAACTTTCTATGATGGGGCAATGGCGGATAAGGATGAACATAAGGTAAAAATCAGAATGTAATAAGATAAAAGCAGATCAATTCTGAGTTCTAAAATAATCGAATTGTTGAGAGTTTTTCTATAACTAGATGAACAGTGAATGAAACTACTATGAAATAATACCAGAGAGTTGTATCTCTGATTGTATGTAATTTTTGTTACTGTAATACAAAGAGATTCAGCTTGGTGTGGTGGTTTTTTTCTTGAAAGGGTTTCCCACGTAAATCTGTTGTTCATTGTCTTTGAGTATCTTCTCTATTTCTGTAAATCTTTCATGTGTGTCTTAATTGAATTGTAATTTGAAAAAATAAAAGTATTGTCTGCTTACTTGTGGTTTTGACATTAGGAAAGTTGCTTCCACACCATTGCTTTCCTTACAAGTGGTATCAGAGCCTGGGTAGTTGTGTTATCCTTGTGAGTGGGTTGGGTTTTTTTTGTGTCAATTCTTTTCAGTGGGAGTCTGCTAGAGGTTGATAGTTTAGTTATAGATTAAGATGGTGAGCACATCTGGAAAAGATGGAAATAGAGAAGTTCAATGGTAGAAATTTTGAGTTATGGAAACTCAAAATAGAAGATCTATTAGTGGACCGAGATCTTTGGACTGCTGTGTCTGAAATGAAACCTCAGGCCATGAAGCAGGAAGATTGGGACCTGGCAGATAGAAAATCAAAAGGGCTGATAAGGCTTTGTTTAGCTGACTCTGTTCTTCTGAATGTGCATGAAGAAAAGACTACAACCTTTTTGTGGACAAGACTAGGTGCTATTTATCAGGGCAAGTCCTTGGTGAACAAGTTGTTCTTGAGGAAGAAGTTGTACAACTTGAGGATGTAGGATGGAGTTTTTGTTGCTGATCACTTGAATGCTTTCAACATGTTGATTGCTCAGTTAGCATCTATTGGTGTGAAGATAGAAGAAGAAGATCGTTGCATGCTATTGTTATGTTCTTTGCCTGATTCGTGGGATCATCTGGTGATGGCTATTGGGAGTACAACATCCACATTCAAGATGAAAGATGTTGTTGCTTCTCTGCTATCGGAAGAAATGAGAAGAAAATCTTCTGAGATGGAAAAGGAGGCTTTGGCTGTTAGAGGTAGATCAAAGGAGAAAGGCAAGAAGAAGGACAAGAAATCTAGATCAAATCAAAAGGGAGATCAAATAAAATTTCCTAGCAAGAAGTCCAAGCTGAAATGCTAGAATTGTGGACAACCTAGTCATGTCCGAAAAGGACTATGTGATGAGAAAAAGAAGAACTCTTTCTCGCAATGATTCACAAGTGATGCGATGCCTCTACAGCTTTGGCTACACCTGCACGATGACAAGTCTAGTCGATTGATTCGAGCATCTTTCCACATGACATTCATGTAGATCGGTTCACAAAGTATGAAGAAATGCCAATGGTGGAAAGGTGTACTTAGCAAGTGATTCATCTTTGGAAATTGTTGGTTGTGGAAGAGTCAGAATTCAATTCCCTGATGGAAGAGTGAAGGGAATCAATGATGTGATGCATATACCAGGTTTGGCTCGAAACCTACTTTCTATAAGTAAGCTGAATGATATTGGAGTGTAGGTCATGTTCTCTGGAAATGGCTGCAAGATGACTAGAGGCTCTATGATTTTGGCTAGGGGTGCTCGAATTGGTACCTTGTACAAGCTGGATGCACAAGCTATTCAATGCAATAGTGTCTCTACAAAGTCACAGAAAGCTACTCATGAGTGAAACATTCCTGATGGAGTAAACACCATGGAGTTTAAACTTCCAGCAGAAAAGACTATGCTCTGGCATCATAGGCTTGGCCACATTTTCAGGAAAAAAGGTTTTAAAACCTTGAAAAATAAAAACCTAGTAGAAGGGCTTGAAGATTGTAACCTTGAGTTTGAATTTTGTGAACATTGCATATATGGTAAACATCACCGTGTTTCATTTTATTCCAGTCCTCACAAATCTTCTGGTTTTCTTGATTATATTCATTCTGATGTGTTTGGTCCAGTGAATGTTTCTTCTCTATCTAAATCAAGATACTATATGTCATTTATTGATGATTATTCAAGAACATTTGTATATTTTTTGAAAAGTAAATCAGAAGTGTTCAGTCGATTTAAGGAATTTAAAAACCTTGTTGAAAAATCATAATCGTAGGAAAAAAAATAAATGGCTATACCCACAATGGTGGTGAGTTTTATCTGCATGAATCTCAAAGGTAAATCGCATGCATCATGGTAGGGATCAAAAGACATAAGAATACACCTTATACTCCACAGCAAAATGGAGTTGCTAAAAGGTTCAACAGGATGATAATGGAAAGAGCACGAAGTATGCTGAGCAGTGCTGGGCTGGAGGAGAAGTTTTGGGCGGAAGCAGTCTCTACAACATGTTACTTGGTAAATCATCACTCTAAATTCCTCTCTCTTGTTGAGAAGACGCCTTTGGAAGCATGGTCTAGAAAGAATCCCTCTCTGGGACATATTCATGTCTTTGGCTATAAGGCATATGCATATGTGTCGTTTGAAAAAAGATCTAAGTTGGAAAACAAAGCTATAAAGTGTATTTTTATTGTCTATAGCACTGGCATAAAAGGATACAAGATTTGGAATCTTGAGACTGAGAAGGTTTTGTATAGCGTAAGCATTATCTTTATGAGCTGAAACTCCTACATTGATCCGGGCAGCTAGAGAAGAAATTAGAAAATGAAAAGGATGTAGCAGAATTCCTCCCAACAATTCAACAAATAAAGATGAATTGAAAATCAAAAATGTACCCCTTAATACCGAGGAAAGCTCTTGGAGAAGCTCGAAGTTCTCAAGAAGATGAAGAACCACCTTTAGCCTTAGTCTATGAGGAGGTCAACTCATGAAAGAAAGCAACCCTCGGATAGGTCCGGGTTTCTTTAATAGAATCTACTCTGTGCCTATGCTTTAATTTCTAGCATGTATGAACTCAGGACTATGAAAGAGGCATTTAAAATGTCTAATTCAAACTCTTGGCTGGAAGCCATGAATGAAGAAATGGCATCATTAGAAGAGAATGATACCTCGAGTTTGGTACCAAAGGCAGAAAAGTTGTGGGATGCAAATGGGTATTTAAAAAGAAAATAGGTTTGGATGGCAGTGTGGAAAAATACAAGGCAAGGTTGGTTGTGAAGAGTTATTTCTAGGTAGAGGGAATTGATTACGGGTACCCTTTTCCCTAGCTAAGTCGGCATCTATTAAATTTCTTTGTCACTTTGAGCAACGATGACTTAGAAATTGAACAAATGGATGTGAAGACAATGTTTCTTCTCATGGTGATCTTGAAGAAGAAATTTTATATGTCCCAAACAAAACACACTTTTGGACAAAGGTGTAAAGAAAGATTGGTTTGCAAGTTAGAGAAATATTTGTATATAAAATATTCCTAGAATGTGGGTACCATAAATTTGGATTAATTTTTGTTTGTCTTTGGGATTTGTAAGATCAAATGTGATCATTGTGTATATTACAAAGCTAAAAGTGATCAAGTCCTTATTATTTCTCTCTATGTTGATGATATGCTTTTCATAGGCAATAGTAAGCTAATGGTTTCTAATCTTAAGTCTCAGTTGTCTGCAAAGTTCGAAATGAAAGATCTTGGTGCATCAGGGTATATTTTGGGAATGGAAATAACTAGGGACAGGGAAAATAGAAAACTTTGGCTCAGTCAGAGTAAGTATATCAAGACTGTCCTAAAGAGATTTTGCATGACTGTTTGCAAGCAACTAGTTGTTCCATTTACACAGGGAACAGAGCTATCTATTGAGGATTGTCTAAAATATCCTACTGAGATGGAGGACATGACCAGTGTGCCATATGCTAGTGTGGTTGGTAGCCTTATGTATGCAATGGTCTATACAAGGCTAGACATTGCCCAAGCAGTGGGAGTTCTTAGTCGCTTTATGGCTAATCCTGGAAGGACAAATTGGGATGTTGTGAAGAGAGTGTTTAGATATCTGAAGGGTACTTCAAACTATGCTTTGTGTTACCATGGGAACTTGGTTGAATCACAAAGAACTCTCAGTATTCAAGGTTATGTGGACTCGACAAGTAGGGGATTGATTGCAAGAGAAGATCCACCAAAGGGATATATTTTCATGATGAATGGTGGTGCAGTGAGTTGGATGAGCAAGCGATAGGCTGTAGTCGCTTTGTCCAATATAGAGGCAGAATACATGGCAGCTACACATGCCTATAAAGAAGCAATCTAGTTAAAACATTTGTGTTCTAACATTGGTTTTGATGCAAGGAAGATTACTATCTACTGTGACAGTCAAAGTGCTATATGTTTGGCGAAAAATCCTACTTTTAATGCCAGGAAGAAACATATAGATGTACAGTATCACTTTGTACGAGATATGGTAGAGGATGGGAAGGTCTCTTTGGAGAAAGTGGATACTCTAGAGAATATTGTAGATGCATTGACAAAGCCTGTGAGCATAGACAAATACGTGGTAAAAGTCAGCTTGATGGGCCTCTTGGCCCATGAATTTTAGTAGTTTTATTATGCTATGGAGTTGTCAATAAAGTCTTCGTCAAGTGGGAGCTTGTTGGAATATGTGCCTCAATCCTTACTAACATGGAACTCCTGAAGGGAAAAGTCATTGTGACATTGTTCATGTCTAGGTGACTAACTGTTCTAAATCTGTTTCTTGAAATACCATATCACCAACAGTGATGTCTTTCCGAATGAAGTCTATCGCTGTGACCTAGATGTATTCGTTGTGATCTTTCATCGAAGTGGAGACCTCTGGCCGACAGTATGTTCCTATCGGGCTTCGGGGAGACTTTGTTATTGGTATGTAGTCTTTCCTGAAGTGGAACGTCTTGGCCGAAGTTACTATCGCGTCAGCGATGTCGGGAGACTCGTGAGCAAACCAAGTCATTAAAATCCCACAAGGTTTCAGTAAGATGTCCCAGTTGATCAATCAAGGTCTCACCCACAACTTGGGGTCTGCAGATGTTAAGACTTCGTATGAAGTCTCATGATGTTGCCCTATAGGATGCTCTCGGTGATGACATATGCACCCGGTGAGAGTAATCTCGAGAAGTCAAATGTCTTGCTGAATCGGCTGAAGTAGGCGGGCTTCTATTATGTGGTCTGGCGAAAAGACAGCGGCCCGCCTTCACCGGGTGATTGGAGCAATTGGTGTGACTTAGGACCTTGGTATGAAGTCCTGGCAAAAGCGATGATTCTCGCTGACTAGTTGTTGCTTCAGTGAAACTTGAGGAGACTCGGCGAAACCTTTTGGTGAATGGGAAGTCTCATTGATGGAAAATTGGAAGTCGTTGTGACTTGTAAGCATCGGTATGAGTCTAGCCGATGGAGGAATCTCTTGCCGATAGAAACGCAATGAATGTCGATGGATTCGGTATGTCTCATGGTGTTCGTTATAACATCTTGCCAACTGTTGGGATCTATGACGATATCGATATGAAATCTTTGTGGCATTCGGGAGACACTGTTAGTGTCTCACCGATATGCCAACAAAGATTGAATGCCTTTGACCATCCTATGTGGAGCATTGTGGACCAATCAGAGGAAGCAAAACTCAAATTATTAGAGGTTAGATTTTTGCAACTATTGCAATGCTGGAGTTGAATAGCATGCAAGGAAAAATCAACGCTCAAGTAGAAACTTTCTATGATGGGGCAATGGCGGATAAGGATGAACAAAAGGTAAAAATCAGAATGTGATAAGATAAAAATAGATCGATTCTAAGTTCTAAAATAATCGAATTGTTGAGATTTTTTTTGTAACTGGATGAACAGTGAATGAAACTACTATGAACTAATACTAGAGAGTTGTATCTCTAATTGTATGTAATTTTTGTTACTGTAATACAAAGAGATTCAGCTTGGTGTGGTGGGTTTTTTCTCGAAAGGGTTTCCCACATAAATCTTTTGTTCATTGTCTTTGAGTATCTTATATGTTTCTGTAAATCTTTCATGTGTGTCTTAATTGAATTGTAATTTGAAAAATTAAAAGTACTATCTGCTTACTTCCCTATGGTTTTGACGTTAGGAAAGTTGCTTCTACACCGTTGCTTTCCTTACAAGTGTTGTAATGTGTCCTACACATTCAGATTGGATGTTGTGCCTTTCTATGCTATGTGGACCCCATTTTAGTGTTGTAAAGTGTATTTAATAACACTTTCACATTGAATTTTGTGTCCCAAGCCCTAATTGACATTTCTATCATCATTAATTGGCCCCTATTTCGCCATATTGTGCATCCCAATGCATAATTTGACCAAATTCCTAATGAAATCAACATAAGAACTAAAATCCATCATTCCCCAATATTCCAGCTATCAAAAGGGCTCCTCTAGGACTAATTCGTCCATCTAGGTGAATGAGTCCCTGCCAGGTGGGACTAATTCACCCAAGGTCGCGAATCAATCCCACTTAGGTCATTTTTGAGTTTTGAATGGGAAATTTTGGATTTTAAGTTTATTTCTCCTCCATGTCAACCTTGGGGATCAAATTAACAAGAAAATAAGGTGAACTTCCTATAAATACAAGCCTCTAAACCATAAATCATAATCAACTTCATTATTCATTCATCATTCATCAAGTTCTTAAGTCAAGCAAGCTAGGGATTTTGTATTACAAGTCATTAAGATCTAGCATTTTTAGACATTCAAGGGTAGATCCTTCATATTATTGCAACAACACAAGATCTATCATCAAGGAAAGGTATTAATCTCTCCATTTCATGTTCATGCTTCATCTTATTTATTCATTTGGTTTAATTACCTATAAATGGGTTTAACCAAGGAAAACCCCCATGCCCTAACATCCAACATTTCTTCTTCTTTTCTTGTGTTTTTGAAGATTTAGGTATATTGAGGATTTGGAAATCATTAAGGATCAAGTTGCAAATTTTTTTAAGTCATATCTTCATTAACCAAGCCAAGATATCCATTATAAGTCACCTACAATGCCAGAAATTAGACTTTTGAAGGCAGACACCTATCAAGAGATAAAGTGCATATCAAGGGCTAATGTTTCCACTTTTGGATTTTTAGAAATTCTAAAGTGGAATCATTCACCACTAGTGGTGGATGAGTCCCATTTCCCAGCTTGAAAAGTTTTTTCTACATTTTTAGATACCCATTTGTCTAAAATAGGCTTTGGAATAGTTTCCTAGATCTGGGACTAACTCGCCCAGAATGGCGAATGAGTCCTTGTAGGCCAAATTTCTAGCATCAACACCATTCCAAAAGCCATTTGCAGTCTCTAGCAAGTTCTCAGGTGCACTCATTAGTTTCATTCATTTCTATTACAATTTAGGTTCATTTCTAGGTCATTTTATTTATGTTTGCATATTATACTATGTTTTCAAACAATTCATACTTCTTTAGTTTTACATAAATAATCAATCCATTTCATTAGTCCTTTGCATTTATATCATTGCATTTAGGCATATTTTCATTGTACTTGCATTATTTTGAGTGAACCACCTAGATTTTTGGGGTCTATCTCTCTCCTTTAGGCGAAAAACCCTAATTGAGCAAGAGAGTCATAGCACCTACATCTAAAATCTATGGATCAAGTTGAAACAAAAGAGAAAATAGATTAAGGAGTGCACAAAATAATTCTATTGATTCTTGATCCAAATAGGCCATTGTAATACAAACAAGGAGAATATTTGGGTATGTGTAGGATCATGATGGGCCAAAAAGTGGCGATATGATGGGTATGTGGTTGACAACTTTTTTTTACCCAAATTTGATGAAACAAAAAGGGTTTTTAAAGGAGATTCTCAAATTTCCACCAATCTAAATTTTACTTTACTTTCAATTTAATAAATAATTATTATTCATTTTCTATTTGAATTACAACTAAAGTCCTAATTGATAGGCTGATTGAAAAACATCTTTAGCTTTCAAATGGTATCACATTTTTTGAATCCAAAACATGTGTCACATTCTATGCTTCACATACTATAGGATTAAGAAAAAAAATTGAATTTCATGAAGTTTTGACCAAGTTAACCTGGTCAGACATACTAGTTTTTATATTTTTTAAAAGTTGTAATAAAAAATTCATAATTAATTATTTACTTGGAAAAAAATTACAAAAAATATGCATCACATTGGGACATGAGTCCTATACTTATATCTAAAATCTTATAAAAATATATTATCATTTTATTGTGATTAGGATGGTCAGACAGAGACCTGTTTCTTATTTTTCCCTGAAATTTAAGTACTACTACATTGAAATTTCAAATTTTCATCAAATAGATTTAAAAAAAAAAAACCTAGTAGTTTAGAAACTATATTCAATTAGCTACAAATTCTATTCTTACATAATTTTGAAATTATATAGATAACTTATTCAATTGTTTACGTCAATTTTCCTAACTCTAATTTTTCAATTTTTTTTGTGACTTAAGGGCCTATTTTTTCCATGATGATCCTACAAATACCCATTTCTCATTACATAAATGGGTTGAAGCCGACCATTCGAGAAGAGTTGATTCTAGAAAGAATGTCTACCATTGAAGATGCAAATCAATTTTCTATGAAGGTAGAAGAAAAGTTGAACATAAGGCTTGAAAGCTAGCAAAGAGGTGGAGGTCATGGTGGAAAGACAAGTAGATGGTCATATGAAGGTTGAAGTGAAGATCAAAAGAAGGGTGAAGGATCTAGTACTAGAAAAAACAAAAAAGGAGATAACTCATATCATCCTCATGATTAGAGTAATGGAGACCAAAGAGGAAGAGGAAGATCTAGATGAGGATCAGGAAGAGGAGGATTTCATGGAACCTGTTTCTAGTGTGAAGAAGGACATAGAGCCTATAAGTGTCCTTAGAATCAATGGAGGACAAAAAAAAGACCTAAAGTTAATGCCCGAGTTTCCCATGTAGATGAAGATTCCCAATCCTCACATTCTAAAGATGTTGAAAAGGGAGAGGCCCTTGTTGTCAGAAGAGCCTTTTTGAATGAGGAGAAGGAACCAAATCAAAGAAGGAACTTGTTTCACACTTATGTTATCATTGATGGAGGTATCATTGATAATCTTGGTTCAGAGGAAATGGTCACTAAGTCTAAGTTACAATTGGAGAGGAAAATCCATCCAAATCCATATCAAATTTCATGGTTGAAAAATGACCAAAGGGTCTTGGTCAATGAGAAATGTTTAGTAAAGTTTAAGATTAGTAATTATAAGGATGAATTTTTGTGTGATATCATACCTATGTATTTTTGTCACATGTTAGTGTTAGGGTTCTGGTAGATTGGAGCAATAAATATTAAGAATTATGTGTAGAATAAATAACCTAGAAATAACAATGAAGAATAACACAAAAGAGATCAACACAAAAATTTAACATGGTTCACCCAATATGGGCTACATCCACAGAAACTCAACCACCCAATAATTTTATTATCTAGTGCAAAAAAAATTACAATCTCATGAATTACGTACACTGCAACTTACATCCCGACTGCTTATAACAAGCTTTTTGTAAGCTTCCAAAATTAGGGTTTTATAAAGTCATTTTTTTCATTTGATGTGTCAGCAGGAAAACATTGACATGTAACAGAAAAAATTGCATGATACATTATGAGTGTACAATATTTGCATGATCAATCACCACATCCCAACAATCTTCCACTTGGAGACTAATTAGGCTCCACACCAAATAGTTAGGTAGACCATGGAAGTTTGATCGGCGAGCAGTGCATGATGGACATGGTAACACCTATTCATTGAAAAAGGATGCTATTTTTCATAAGTTGAAACCCCTAAAAGAGGTAAAACAAAAGGTATGTAGTAATGCCAGAATTTGCTTGGTTGAAGGAAGAAATTTCCTATAA
>VDFB02368654.1:0-19556 GCA_007258455.2 Sequoia sempervirens | reverse complement strand
AAAGATGATAAATGATAAAATGATAAAATGAATGGATGGAATGATAAATAAGAATGAAATGAGAAATGATAAAACTGAATGAATGCAATGAATGAGAATGATGATGAGAATGATAAAGATGATAAATGATAAATGATAAGAATGAATGGATGGAATGAATGAAATGTCCAAATGTCCTCCACAAAAAGCTCAAAACTATATGACAACTGTTGATGCCTTCATTCAGCCTTTCAAAACACCGATGTGAATCCAATATGCAGATATATACAATGATCTAATAAATATGCAACTAAATGAAACTAACCAATTTGTTGAGCCTATTTCAAGCCTTCTTGAATCATCATAGAACATTTTAAAATGTTGGAAGTATGTACAAGCATCAGAGGGGAAGTTAGCACCAATGATGACCAAAGTACAACTTTCATGATTTTTGATATAGCAAGCGAACACAAGCATCGAGGTATAATTGAACCGAGATGACCTGAGCATTTCTTGCATAAACAGACAAAGATTAACCACCTTTCTGATGCAAATGTGGAACTGTCATCGATGATATTGCTTTGGTCATCATGTCCTGTGACATATTTGCATCAAATTGACTATTAACCTCAAGACAACAGACAAAGAAAAATCATTCTCATTCCTTGCCACTCTAGTTCAGTACATCATCGAGTGTGCTCCAGAGTTATGATATCGAAAATCAAACAACCTTTGGTCAAACATGTAATACTGTTATTTCATACATTATTCAGATTTTTGGATCATCCAATAGACAATGATATGGTATCTGCTGAAAAGTGTTTCATGAGAAGGCTTGATGATCGAATGATGTTTCAAGTGAGTTGATTGTTTGTTCATATGATCGGATCCTAGGACATAGTCTAGCTGTTTTGGTATGCTCTGAAAGTTAAGTGCCCCCAGTTGAGTTTTTGCCCCGTTTGTTGACACAACTTGCGGAAAGGAAATCTGTACAATAGTCAAGCCATGGTAAGACATTTTATTACTCTGGGCAAAATGACAGTAGGATGATGCGGTTTATGACCCTAAGGTGCAAAAAAGATGCAGAAAAAGGAAAGCTTTGAAAAGACAAAGGAAAATAGGAACTGAGGGAGAGGTACGACAAAGCGCCCATTTGCCAGATTTTCACTATCCTGTGCATTTATTGCATTTTTCTAATTTTTTTATTTTTGTATTTTCTAACAATGTATCTACCCATTTGCCGTGTTTTCACCCTATGACACGTTTTGATTTTTTGTATTTCTTCAAGACTTTTTCTACTGCTTTTGATTTCTCTGTAGACTTTTTTCTACTATTTTTGGATTTCTTCGTGACTTTTTCAAGCATTTTTGGATTTCTTCAGACTTTTTTTGTCAAGCTGGATTTTTTCAGATTTTTCTACTTCTTTTGGATTTCTTCAGGACTTTTTTTGACTTAAACATAATATTTCTTAAGATGCATACTATTGATGGGTTCATCAAACGGGTCTCCTTCTGGCGTTGATAACTTGTATGCTCCCGAACCATAGACTACAATAACCATGTAAGGGCCTAGCCAATTTGGTTCAAACTTTCCTTTTTTTTCTCGGTCTTGTTGATTTTGTGGTTCTCTTTCAGAACTAGATCCCCCACCTGAAAGGTACGTGGCTTTACTTTGTGATTATAGCTGTGAGACATCATCTGCTAGTATGCTTTCAAATGGTCAGCTGCTCTTTGTCGCTTTTCATCTAGAAGTTCTAACTCTTGTAATTGGGAAACTCTGTATTCATCATCTGTTATGAGACCTTTCAGTGATACCCTTAGCAAAGGTATTTCAATTTCTAAAGGCAAGATGGCTTCTGCTCCATAGACAAGGGCAAAAGGTGTTGCTCCTGTTGGCGTTCGAACACTAGTTCTGTAAGCCCACAAGGCGGGATTGAGTTGAACATGCCAATCCTTCCTTGAGTCATTGACAGTCTTCTTCAAAATCTTTAGTAAAGTCTTGTTTGAGGCCTCTACTTGGCCATTCCCTTGCAGATAGTAAGGCGTTGAATATCTGTGTTGAATATGGAATCTTTCACAAAGTTCATCGACATCCTGATTCTTGAAAGGTCGACCATTATCTGTAATGATAGCATTGGGAATACCATATCGACAAATAATGTAATTGAGTATGAAGGATGAAATCAATTTTCTAGTGACTTTAGAGAGAGGTACTGCCTCAATCCATTTAGTGAAATATTCGGTTGCTGTGATGATAAACTTATGCCCATTTGAGGAGGAGGGATGAATTTTTCCTTCTAGATCTAACCCCCATTGAGAAAATGGCTAGGTTGGTGTGAATGAATGAAGTTCTTGTGTAGGAGCATGAATAAGATTCCCATGAATCTGACATTTTGAGCATGTTTTAACAAAAGTGAATGATTCTCTCTCCATTGTAGGCTAGTAGTAACCCATTCTAATCAATTTCTTGGATAAGGTTAGTCCACTCGAATGAGTACCACAAATACCCCCATGAACTTCTTGTAAAGCTTTGTCAGATTCATCACGTTCAAGACATCGAAATAAAGTACTATCTAGACCACGGCGATAAAGGGTATCAGCGATAAGGGTATATCGAGAGGATTGTCGGACAAAGTTACGTTTTTGGTTTCCGGATAAGTCAGGTGGTAAAGTGTCATCTTTTAGGTAGGCATAAATCTTACCATACCAGGGTGAATCAGATCCTACCAAGTGGCAGATAATTTGGCTTTCAGGTGTGTCATAGGCAGGTGTAAATAATTGTCCACCAGAAATTCATAGCGAGTCTATTTTTCTGGGAGTTGTACCAATGAGGCGATCGTAGCCATAGCGTCAGCTGGTTTGTTGTCAATCCTTGGAATTTGTGTGAACTGAATGTTTACAAAGTACTTTTTGAAGTCATCAATCATCTTCTTGTATGGCAACAACTTGTCATCCTTAGTCTGATAATCATCATTGATTTGGTTAATGACTAACTATGAGTCACCATAAACTTGTAGCTCAGTAATCCTCCATTCCAATGCTATCTTTAATCCAGTGATTAGTGCTTCATATTCGGCTATGTTATTGGTGCATGGAAACATTAGCCTATATGATCGAGGAATGGTATGTCCTTGAGGGGTGACAAAGAGAATGTCTGCCCTCGATCCATGTTGAGTAAAAGAGCCATCAAAGTATAAGGACCATAGTTGCTTAGATTCTACAGTGAAAACATCAGCATCTGGAAATTCAATGTGTAAGGGGTGCTCTGTTCCTAGAGGAGCATCTGCTAATTGATCGGAAATAACTTGTCCTTTGATTACTTTGCAATCAACATAGTGATGTCAAACTCACTCAAAATCATGACTCCATTTTGCTAAATCCCTTCCGTTAGCGACATGCTTTACTTAGTAGATACTTGAGTGACTGAATTTTGAAACAAGATTGATTGCTGTTAGCATGTAATGTCAGAATTTCTCAGGAACCAAAGACTACCCTAAAAAATCCTTCTCAATAAAAAGTGCGTAGTTAATTCATGACTTGTCGCTGTTCTCGCTAATGTATTAGATTGCATGTTCTTTTCCTTCATGGTCTTCTTGTGCTAATAATGCCCCTAAGGATGCCTTGGTTGCAGCAATATATAGGATCAATGGTTTGTCTCGATTTGGTGGTACTAGAACTAGTGGGTTCATCAGGTACTGCTTGATTTGTTGAAATGCCATTTCACATTTGTCATCCCATCTAAAAGGAACATTCTTATGCAGGAGATGTGTGAACGGTAGACTTTTGTCAGCCAATTGTGCAATGAATCTTCTGATGGACTAAAGTCGCCCTTGTAATGATCTCAATTGACTAATGTTCTTTGGAGGAGGCATCTTCATGATTGCCTGAACTTTAGCAGGATCTACTTCAATTTCCTTTTCTGAAACAATATATCCTAACAGCTTTCCAGACGTGACCCAAAAATACATTTCTTAGGATTTAGGCGAACTTTGAATTTTTCCAATCTGGTAAATATTTTAGACAGTATCTCTAAGTGTCCTTCTCTGGTGTATGATTTTTCCAATATGTCATCTACATAATCTTCCATGAATGTGTGCATCATGTCATGAAAGATCGTAGTCATAGCTCTTTGATAAGTAGCTCTGGCATTCTTTAAGCCGAAAGGCATGACATTCCAACAATACGTTCCCCACGGACAAATGAAAGTTGTTTTCTCTTGGTCTTCTGGTGCAATCTTGATTTGGTTGTAACCAAAGAAACCATCCATTAATGAATACATGGCATGGCCAGCTATCAAATCAACTATAGTGTCGATGCTTGGAAGTAGAAAGTCATCCTTTGGGAAAGCTTTGTTAAAATCTCTGAAATCAGTGCATACTCTTACGCGTTTATCTGGCTTTGCTACTAGTACAATATTGGAGATCCATTCTGCATAGGCAATTGATCTTATAAAGCCTGCATCGAGGAGCTTCTTAAGTTCTTCCTTAACCAGTAGTGCTACATGAGGATTCATCTTTCTGAGTTTTTGTTTTACTGGTTTAGCTCCTGGTTTGATAGATAAATGATGCATTATGAGATTAGGGTCAAGGCCTGGCATGTCTGCATATGACCAAGCAAAATTAACTTGATTTTCTTTGAGAAAGTTCATGAACTCTGGGATTTCTTTATCTGTCATTGATTCAGCTAGCTGTAGAATCCTTGGCTTGTCTATAGTTGCAATATTGATTTCCTTTGTAGGCTCGATCAAGATGGGCGATCGCTCATGATAGTGCTTCGGGAGAGTGTCAAGTTTCCCATCAGCTGGTGCCTTAGAAAGGTTTTCACCATCTGATACGCTCTTTATTTTATCTTTTGTTTGATCTAGTACTGCCAGATTCTGGTTTTCACCACTAGATCGTTTGTCTTTATTTTCATTTTTGCAGCTAGGAGACTTGACACTCTCCTAATTAAAGACTTCATACTGAAAATTGCTAGTAGAACAATTATTTACATCATCTGCGGAAAGGAAGTTTATGATAGCTTCGTCATTTGGAAAAATAGGTATATCAATAGGTTCGGTTAGATCCCAGTCAATGAGATCAGGATGGATTAAAGGTAACAAGTCATTTGGTTGTGTGAAATTGGTGATGGTTAAGGTCAAGACAGAGTTATTGGTAGGATCCGAGGTATGAGGTAGGTCAATGATGGTACTATTCTCTTGATAGTCTTGTTCGTTAAAATCTGACTCAGTATCACTAGACTCATAGTTGCGTTGTGGTTCAGATTCTTGTGGTTGGGATCCTAAACCTTCTCCTTTGATTAAAGTGGGTGTATACTTGTGTATGACATCTACCTCTTTGTCTCTCCAAAATTCATCATCATGGATGGTATCCCATTCATATTCAGCAGAATCTGTATCAGAGTTATTTTCTATGAAATTCAGGATCGATGCCAAACATGTCTCTTTCTTATCGGAACCTTCTTGCAGTGTAAAAACATTACCTTGTGATTGTTTGGATGGGGTAGCATCATAGCCTAATCCAGTTTTATCATATGCAGCAAGCCCTGGGAGATGGATAGGCTCAACTATGCCTTCTTTTCTTTTACCAAGAGGACCATTATCATATCCCATATTTTGCATGATGGAATATCCTTTTCCATATTGATATGTTGGTAAGGTGACATTTAGAACTGTTTCCTCTTCATCCTTATAGAGCCAATCCAGAATTTTCGTATCCTTAGGGTCTCCCATGGGAAACTTTTCTTTGATAAATTGTCCATTGAACTTGGTAGTGGGCTCTGTTTGTATTTGTGCTGATGTTCATGCTGCTGATATCTGTTGTTGTGTAATAGAAGGTTTTCCATGTGATCAAGGAGATGTAGGTAGATTAGCAAGACAAAGGGAATATTCCCCAACTCCACTTTCCTTGAACTGCAGTTTCTTGTCAAAGCTTTTGGTTAATTGACTGATGTGTGTATCATGTTTTGGAGAAGTATTAGCAAGTGCTTCTCGATTATTCAGAACCAAAGTATCCTGATGAGCATTGACATTGGCACAAGTTTGGGTGTTTGAATTATCAGTTGGTATAGTGATTTCCTGTCCATCATATGGAAACTTAAGACATTGATGGTAAGTGGATGGAACAGCTTGCATTTCA
The DNA here is from genome assembly GCA_007258455.2 of Sequoia sempervirens. Classification (NCBI taxonomy): domain Eukaryota; kingdom Viridiplantae; phylum Streptophyta; class Pinopsida; order Cupressales; family Cupressaceae; genus Sequoia; species Sequoia sempervirens. The sequence continues at coordinate 13,441 of VDFB02368654.1, read as the reverse complement.
TGGATCCAAGGACGACCCAACAGGATGTTGTATGCAAGATCTCGGTCTAAAACTTGACAAAAGGTATTTTTGATAACAAGTCCCACTCTGATTTGTAGCATGATTAGACCTTTAGACGTTCTCTCCTCATCATCATAGGCTTTTATAGTAATCTTCCTTCTAGGATCAATGGAGTCTTCTGCAAATCCTAATGCTTGAACCACCTTCAAGGTACATATATTTAGACCAGCCCCTCCATCTATTAGAACATGTTTAACACGGAACTTATGGATCATGACCTCTAAGTATAATGAAGAATTATGGGGATGAGTCATGGAAACATCATCTTTGTCAGAGAATGAAAGACATGTGGGTGAGGAAAAATGTCCTACCATGGCTTGAAATCGATTCACATCCAAATCCGTGGGTACAGTCGTTTCAAAAAGGGCTTTGTCTAAAATTTCCTTATGTGTAGGGGAAATCTTCAGGAGTTCTAAAATGGAGATTTGAGCCGGAGTTTTTCGAAGTTGGTTAACTAAGTCATATTGATGTTGAGGGAAGGTCTCAGTGGATTTTGAAGAGGTACCCTTCAAGACAACTTTAGCTTGGACTCTTGTTGTGACATTCACTTGTCCATTGTCCACTTTCTCTTTGATTTTTATAACGTTGACTCGCTCATCATTCGTATAGAGGTGACGGATTACATTGTCATCAATTTGGTTCACATTTTTGTCAGAAAACTCTCCCTTTTGATAATTTGGTAGAGGATTGTGAAATGCTTGGTGATCTTCGTTGGATTTTTGTTGTCCTTCTACTGTGATAATGCCTTTATCAATTAGGTCTTGAATAGCATGTTTCAAAGCTTGACAGTTGTTTGTACGATGACCTCTGCACCTATGGTAGTCACAAAAATAGGCCTCATTCCATGATGGAGGTTTTACACTAGGTTCATAATTGCGTTGCGGTGGTAATGTAAGGACATTCTTTTCCATAACCTCTTTTAAAGAAAATTCCAAGGATTGTCCTAGTGGAGTGAAAGTTCTTCTATTGGAGAAGAATGAAAAGCGTTGTGGGTTCGTGTTTGATGTATTCCCTAAAGTGTTGTTGTTGTAGTTGTTCCCATGATAGTTTTGGTTGTTGACTGTCCCCTGATTGTTGTTTGTTGGAGGGGGATGATTGTTTCCTGGATTTGTGAGTGAATTGACATTATTATTACGAGTAGTGTTTGGAGTGCTCAGAACAAATGGCCTAGTTGTGATATGATTTGCATCCACAACACCATCGTTGACAATGTTTTTGTTGCGGGTCCAAAATTTAGACTTGTCATGATTGTTGTAATGGTTAGATGAGCTAGGATTATCCCTATCAAGTTTTATTGTCCCTCTTTTGACCAATGCACTTTCAATGGTGATGGTATCCTCAATCAATTTCTCAAAGGAAGATGGACAATGTAGATTTAAGTGATAGCTCATTTCTGAGTTGAGGCTATTGATGAAAGTAACCATTTTTTCCTTTTCAGGGACATGCCATGGGTACCTAGCAAACATTCTCCTCCATCTTTTAAGAAAGGTAGTGAAAGATTCACCAGGTTTTTGTGAAAACTTGCAAAGATCAATCATGGTGATTTGGTGTTGAATGTTGTAGGCGTATTGTGTTATGAACAAATTGATCAATTCCTCAAATGATTGAACAGGAGGTGTAATCTTAGATAACCATTCCATAGAGTTAACTCCAAGGCTCTGAGGGAATAATCGTAGTAAATAAGTATCCTCGTGGGCAAATTCCAATGTCATGTTTCGAAAGTCTCTAACATGGTCAATTGGGTCTGATTTCCCATTATAACGATCAAATTTGGGAATTTCACAGTGTTTAGGAAATGGAATCATGTTGAGACTTCTATCAAAAGGATAAGGACATATGTCATCCAAAGTGTATTTCTTGGTTGTGGTTCCCCCTTGTAATTCTTTGACTGTTCCTTGGAGTACTTTAAACTCTTGTTTAAAAATAGCTAGATCAGATGGGGATGTTTCTTCTTCTTTGCTTTTTAATTTCTCAGTATCAAAATCTTTAGGCAATTTAGCTCCTTGATCAGCTAAGAAGAGAAAATATTTTTCTTTGTCATGTTGTAGAATTTTTTCAAGGACTTTAAGAAACTTGGGGTCTTGTTCAGCCTCCCTAAGGTTAAATCCTTCTTCTTGGTCATCATCACTATCTACGGGAGTTTTGTTCATGTCTTTGTTCTTGTGAAACGAATTTTCCTCTCTATCAGCCATATTGTCGGTTACTGAAAAGAGGGTTGCGACTCACACTAAAAAGAGGACTATCACGTTCACCTTCTTCTTGAATGTTGTGGGTGGGAGTTTCTTGTTGAGATGTTTCTCCTAGTTTGTTGTGTTGAGATCTTGTAAAAACAGGCATATGTAAGAAATCCTAGGATATGATCGAAGGTCACTGAAGAATTTGACTAGGATGCATTGAATATTCAATTGAAGGTTGTGGTATATTCTCAAACTCAAGAGGTTGATTAAGATTGTGATGTTGAGACAATGCTAATCTTTGATAATAAGCTTGGGTAGCCAAAGGTTCTACAGCGTAATCATCGGTGAATCCTCTAATGTAGTCTTGGTACCTATGAAGGAATGTGCGATAATGGAGTAGGACATCCCGACTTTTGTACAAGAATTCTCTGCGATCCAAAGTCTTTTTGTAACTTAAGTTCTTTTTGGGCTTCTTGATCCTATTGAAGACTGATTTCTTGGCGAACTTGGTTGATTTCCACTTTCTCAACATGGGAGAGAAATCTCAGAGATTCAGGTCTGTGTACCAATTTTGACAGAAACCTAAAAGCGCTATTTTGTTTCCTATATGCCGCAGAAATATGTGGCGACCGGAGAAAGAGTTAGATGCAATCGAGAATACCTTAGATGTGTAGAAACATAGCATAGATGCACAACAGAATACCCTAAATGCACTGAAACAGAGCACAGATGCGCTAGAACAGAGTTTAAATGCGCTGCAATTTTTCCTAGATGCGCTAAAATAGTTTTCTAAAGACGCTTTGACTAGTTTCACCTGAAGTTTTTCATATGTTCATTTTTGGATGATCCTTTATCTGAATTAATGATTTTGAAAGCACAACAAACAGTCTGATTTAAGTTGATTCGTAACCAAGCACAGAATAAGACAAGCACAACCTAGGTTAGGCTAGGACAATATCCGCTAGACTCCACGTGGGTTTCCCCAACCACATATTAGTAGCGTGTGAATCCAGAAGCTTGGCTGCACGGGCTCCCCCTTACAGTGCACTCTCTTCTCAGGCCAACCAAGCTTCCAACCCCCACGAAACTCCCATGGCGAGCTGATCACCTCTACTACTGACTGCGAAAGTGTGGAAGGCTTCACACCGACCGGTGCTAGACTAGCAGATAGAAGGTTTTTGGCTTTCTAAACAATGGTTTTTAGTTCGGGACCCCCGTTCGAGTGGCCATACATGGGGCAAGAGATTAATCACCAATAAGGTGGCACTCCATCCTGAAGAGGTTAAGCTCAATAGGGTTTAAGGGAGTACAACTCTGTCCGTATGACACATCTGCACTCGCAATCTTAGGTTTTCCCTTAAGATTTACATTTATATACTGGTCGGGGGTAGCTTGGCTTTAGTCTGCCTACTTGAGTCGCTAGTGATGAAACCCCAGACCCAATTTCTAGAGTCAATAACCATTTCTCTTACACCCGTAATCACACAAGTGCTGTAAGGAGATGATACTCAATTATCAAGTCGGTTCCACAGTGGTCCGGGCTCGATCACCTAGTTTGCACAAGGTGAGAGCATAATCACCTACCACTTTCAAACATAGTCAAGAAAAGTAGACAGATTCATTTTAGGTGCACCAAAATCAAAAAGTGATTTAATCTAAGTGAAGATTTTGCTTCACAACAGACATGGGGTTCATTTTAACTACATGATAAAGGTGTGGTGGCTACCCTAGATTGATTCATTTTAAATCTAGCAAGAAAGAAAGAAATTTTGTCTGTGGAAGGCGTCAGACTCAGAATCCCTATTACAATTTGATGCTAAACTCGCCACCAACAGCCAAAAATAGAACCCAAATGTGCAACTCTATTACTCAGATGTGCAAAAATAGAACTCAAATGCAATAATACTGCCACTCGATGTGCTAAAACAACTCAAATGTGCCACTGCTACCTAGATGCAATCTAAAACAGAACCTATATGCGCTAATCTAAATGCAATTTTTTTTTTTTAAATTTTTTTGAAACATATTTAAATGCGCTAAAGAAAGTCCTATATGCAGTAACTAAAATCCTAGATGCTCTGTAGAACTTGTCAGATGCGCCACTCTGTTTCCCAGATGCACCGCAGAAATGCCCAGATTCGCCGAAACAGTCTTTAGATGCGTCGAGATACCTGCAAAATAAAAAAAATTGGTTCTTCTAGACGCGCTGCCGAATTCTAGAAAAACCTGCAAGGAAAACCTGCAAGAAAACCTGCAAAAAAGAAGTCTAAAATGGGGGCATAGGCCCCACGGTGGGCACCATTTAATGTGTGATTGAAAAATAAATGCGTAAATGAATTGAAACAACTATTCAAACACACCAATAGGACATTATATCAAAACAAAACATAAAAAGTAAACAAGTACAAACTTAGTATTCTGCTTCCATTGTCATCCTATTGTCCTCTATCTTTAGTGTTTTTGTCGATTCCAGCTTTGTGTTCTCAGATTGTAGGTTAGGCTCAATAAACTGTCTTCCTAAAGAACGATATTTTGATATGATGTATGATGCAAGATTAAGCTATGATAATGATTTGAACTAATAAGCTTGAAATAAACATGATGCTATGATAAATGAATACTAAATGAATTAAATGCATGAACTCTAATTAATTGCCTATTACAAATGCTTGGATTCACACAAGTATTTATAGAGTTTCTGAATGATTCTAATTGCCTTGAGCCTGGACGGCTAGTGATAATTCCCTCGGCAGATCGAATGGTCAAGAAAGATAAATCCTGAAGAGAAAATAGAAATCTAAAACAAGATTTTTCTATTTCGTGAAAGAGGAAAAAGAAAGAAGATAAGAAATCATCTTCTTTGGGGTAAAAAGAGTAAAAAAGATAGATTTAGTTTATAAACAATTAATTAGTAAAAATTAATCATTTATTTGTGGAGGACATTCACTTTTCTTAATTAAATAAAATATTAATTCGCTTTTGAAAAGGTAAGAAAAGTTGGTGATAATAATAAAGCTTTAATCAGGTTTTATTGAAAAAAGCAAAAGATCTCATAATTAAATAAAATATTTAATTATGATATGAGAAGATTGCACAATTAAATAAAATACCTAATTGTGATTTGGAAAGAAAGCATAAGATATTTTTAATTAAATGCACCTACATTTAAATACCAAACTATTTAAAGTTCAACAAAGTTACTAATTGTACACAAAAATGAAGAAACATAGCCAACTAAATTAAACCAAAAATTTTTAATTTAAATTAAATGTTGATAATTAATTTAAATAAATGTTCGCATTTATTTCTTAATTAATTAAGGGATTATGGAAACAAAAATAAAAAATAAATCTATTTTGAATTACTAAGAATAAGATGATGAACAATATAATTAAATTAATTAAATTTAATATGTAGAAGATTTTTAGATAAATAATTAAATAATAAATATTTAATTAATTGCTAGGATTATAGACATGACCATTTCTATGTGTATACAGATATAAAGCTACTGTTTGATGACAATCTTCTTAAAAATAGTACCAACAAAGTTGATAGGAGTTTAATCAAATGTATCCCACCTCAAGAGGGCTTCACCAAATTAAATTTCAATGGAGCATCTAAAAGTGAATCAAGAAAATCAGGGGCAAGTATCTATATTAGAAACTCATTAGGGGATCTATTGGTAGCTTATTCATTCCACTTAAATCACTATACAAATAATAGTATAGAAGTGCAAGCATTATTATCAAGGTTGGAAGTGGCATTTGAATTGGGGATTTCAAATATTCATATAGAAGGTGACTCTATGATAGTAATTAAAGTATGCAAAACAAGAAAGATTCAAAATTGGAATTTGAATTATATTTTACAAAAAGCATGGGCACTGATAGATAACTTTAGTTCCTAAATAATCACCCACACTTATAGGGAAGGCAATAGGATTGTATATTTTCTTGCAAACCATGGTTGTGAGGAAATGGAGATAATGGCTTTATAGGACAAAAGAGTGTTAAACGCTTTTCCTCAATTAATTGTTCTAATCAAACAAGAAGAAAATGGTAATGAATGAGGTAAGATCGCTTCCCATTGTTGGTTACAAATAAGCCTTTGGTGCTGACATCATATGGAGACACAACCACTATGGAAATCATAGGTCACATTATCAATGAATTGGAATTGAAGCATATTCCTAAGGTCTTTCAGAGTAATGATGACTAATAAAGTTATATGGTAACATTCATCAACCTTCAAGGATGTCTTACATCAGCTTCAAAGGACTACTAGTTATCACCTAATGATATCAGATTATGTCCATTGTGTCCATTTATTCCAATTGAGTCACACCACTCCATTTTTGTTAGCAGACAAATATTTTTATATCCTCATAGTACAATTCAATCATGAATTGAAATGTGAAGCTGGCCACCTTCCTTCTTGGATTTTGTTTAACACGAGCTAGCTATTAAGTGTTACAAAGTAATAATAAATGATCAATCCTTCACATCTCATTTCATTATGATTTTGTATTCATCTTTGGTGGAATATACTATTAAAAAGGCGTTGAACGAAATCATTTTAACATTTCAACTTGGTAAAAGAAGGGTTGTAGCAAATAAAGCAATTTGCAAAGTGTTAGATTGGTTTTCTGTCACTAAAGTTAAAGTTAAATGGTGCTTCATCCATGGAATATGAGGGTGTCATTTCCAGTCAGACCGTGGGAGCAACTAGTTGAAGAATATATCACTCGGGATCCTCTTAAATTGATGTTCAAGGTTGATAATGAAATGGTCGAGGACTACATTCACATCATATTGGGGCTTGAAGTTGCTAGCCTACATGCACATCTTATCATCTTCCCCACATAGGTGATCTCTATCTTTCTATCCAATGCACTTGATTTAATTCTATCTTTGAGTGAATTGGAGGATTTAGCTAGAAAGTTTGTCAATTATCAATTCCTACTGGACAATGCAATTCTTCATGTTGTGTAACAATACAACTTCTTCACTAGGGAAGAGTTTATTGGAGGTTTTTTTCCAAGTGCTTTCATTTAGAGATGACAAGGTTTGGGAGAGATTTTTGATGCCATAAGACTTTCTTTACAATTCAATAATGACAAAATTATGTTGCACACACTAAGGAAAAATTAGTGATCTATATGCTCTATTACGGAGCTCGAGATCAAGGAAAAGCATTTTTCCCTGGCATTCCTTCATGTGTACATAACACCTCCTCAAAATAATGGATTATGCCTCAACTTGGGACTTTGAGTTAATTCTCCTATTAAAGGTCCGCTTAATGCTCAAAATGCTCTTAGCGAGTCTTCTAGCAAATTTCAAGTGAATCAAACTAGGGCTAATTCAAGGATGCCTTCTTATGTGCAATTAAACATAGCACCATTTCGAGGCAGGAGGGTTTTTGAAAGAGGTATTACACTAGCAGAGGGTTTAGAACTACAAGATGAAAATTGAGTTATTGGGGATTCAATGAAATAATAAATATTGTATTTTGTGGGTTTTTTGCTCAAAACTACTGGGTAGTTTTTGTATGTAGGGGATTAAAATTGTTATTCGATTTTTAGTGTAAGTCTTTATAGGTTAGTCGTTCGGATTTGAGTTTTGGGTTAAGTCTGCTAAATTTTGAATTATTATCACATTTTCTATAAGTTATGAAATTGATCAAAAGTGTAATCTTTTCTAGGCTATAACTGGAGGTTTTCTTATTGGTTGTTTCTTGCCAGTATGCTCTTTAGAACAAGTTTTTGTATATATCTATATCTATCTATATATATATATATATATATTATAGTGGCTTGCCACTTTCACTTTAAAAAAAAACATTTAGTTATTAATTTTGATATTTATAAAACATAAAATTGAAATAATTTCTATTCTTATGTTCTGGTCTATAAAGGAAACCTATGATTTAGATATTGTATTGATCATGAAAATTGTTGGAAGATTGTCATTGATGATGTTGTCCAACAACATAAACATGGTATGTATATTTTGCATGATAAAGTGTTGTCATTTATTTCAACATTGTTATGGAGAATCCCACCATGATTTAGAAGTTTTTTTAAGACATTTGTACATGATAAGTTAGTCTGAAAAGTATAGCTACATAGAAAAATGCCTAAATATCAAATTTGTCAGTATAGTGGTTTAGATGTCATTTTTTTGTCTGGAATCCACCACTAGAGATATCACTCTATGATTCTAAAAAAAAAATTCGTGATCATAGATGCATCTAAATCCAAGAGGTTTTTTTGTTTAGTGAAGTATCTTGGAAGATATGACTAACAAATTTTAGCTCTATATATTACAGTTACTTTCTGTATAGAGTGTTGGTGTGGGAGATTCTACATTCCTTCTACATTCCTTAATGGATAATAATTTCAAGTTTTATTGTTAAATATAAGCTTTGAGATGTTAGTTGAGTGGGAATTATAGATGAGACTAATTTTTTGAGTTTGACATGTAGTGAATTGGCTAAACAGATGACTAGTTTTGTCTTTAGGTCTTATTGTGGGCTAATCTAACAAGTATGAAGGATTAATATGTGTTTCAATCTTATGTAAGAACTATATTGGGTCCATTTCAACATATCTTGAGGAGAATTTAATTTTGAATTAAGGAAAAAAATATGGATGAAATGTTTGAGGATGAAAAGTTCAAATTTTGTGTGTTTCCAATTAGGCTGACCTAATTGAAGTTACACTTGGTGTGCATGTATATAGGATATTAATTTTGATGTTTTGTAAGATTTGTGTGAGTGATGTGTGATAGATGACATATATAGTGTTTCACCTACATGTGTGTGTTGTGAATGTGATCAAAGTTGTGCAAATTGTGTGATTTCAGAGAAGAGTAGTGCATTGATATAGATCAGTGCAATGATTATTTTGTACTTCATTGGAACTATAATCCAACATATTACAGAATTAATTGTAATAGTTCAATTGGATATGAGCCACACCTTTCTTCTTCTATCTTATTCTTTGTGGACAGTGAGTCCATTGGATAGTGATTCTATCTATAGTGAGCATTTCTACAATATACTATACTTGGATATAATTTATTTTGAGCTAACATGCACTGTGGTTTTTCCATTTTGGGTTTTCCATGTAAAAATTATAGTGTTCATGTGTTATGTGATTTTTTGGATGTTTCATTATTTCATTCATTATTTTAGTTGAATATGTTTTGAAAATTGGATGGCAAATGTCTGAATGGTTTAATACAATACAGAGTCACCCCCCTCTTAGTATCTTGATTGTTCAACAATTGGTATCAAAGCTTGGATCCTTAAAACAAGCTTGACCACTTTGAGAAGATATTAGATACTAAACACATTGTTGATAGAGATTTTCCTATTAATCTAGAAGATATTCCTACTATTGAATACATAGAAGAAGATTGAATGATCCAAAAAGAAGAACTCAAAGTTTCTCTTGAAGATCTTATCAAAGTTGAAGATAAAAACATAGATCTAAAGGATATCTTAAAGAGGTAAATGAGTGCATAAAATATTTGAGAGAGTATATCAAGACGTTTAGAGAAAGGAATAAGGAATTCAATGAACAATTGAATCAAGCAAATGAAGATCTCAGTAGATTAAAAGTGCGAGTAGAAGAGAAGAAAAAAGTTGAGGAAGTTTTGAATACCATGGTGGAAAGAAAATCTCATGAATGCATGAGGCTTGAATAAGAAGAGGTAAATCTAAGATCAGATCCGAAGAAGGTAAGAATTCATGAAGAAAAATTCAAGACAAGTTCTACAATGCTTGATGAGCTAATTGCAGGGAAGAAACCATATAAAAATAAAAGTGGTCTAGGACATCAAAAAGGAGAAAGCTAAAAAAAACTCAAACACCTAATGTAGAAAAGAAGATCAATGAACCATTAAAGATTGAATACAAGAAGAATAATGGAAAGATTCATAATCAAACAAGAAATGATAGAAGACCCCTTATTAGACAACTAAATGCTTAAAGGTAACCATATTTCAATGGTTTTTGTTATTCTTACATTAAATATGGATATAGAGCAATTTAATGTAGAAGTAGAATGAATGAAAATGTTTCATTCTTTACTAGTCAATGCTTTACATGTATAAATTAGGACAAAAAATGAATGTAGAAGTCAAATGATGAATGGATATGACAATCATAGAATGAGTCAATGTTTCAATGGTTAATGTTATACATGCCATGGATTTGGAAAAAAAGCTAATCAATGCAGATCTAGAAATAATGGAAGGAATAATGCTCAAAGAAATGTCATATGAAACAATTGGAGTAGCCCTAGACATACTGCTAAATTTTTTAGAAGCAAAAACACAAGGAAAGATAATTAGATAAAGAAGAATGAACCAGTAAAAAAGATTGATCCAGTTGAAGTAAAGAAAGAAATTAAAAATATATGGAGAAATAAAGAGGAGATTGAGGACAAGGGAGAATTTGTACCACCCTTCAGTGTAGATGTTTCCTCTGGTAACTAAGCCCAGAGCTATGGCTGTTGAAATACACATGACAACTAAGAGGGGGGGTGAATTAGTTGTCACCAATGATACAAATCTCAAAAAATTATTAGCTCCACATCCACTTTAATCTATTATTAAGTATGAGCATGAAGTGCAAATAAAAGAAAGTAATATCAACACAAGAAATAGAATATTTACATGGAAAACCCAATAAGGGGAAAACCACAGTTAGGATTAACTCACAATATAAGAGTGATTGCAAAACTATTTACAAAGAGGCTCACTGCTAGAGGGCTCACTACCCAAGATAGGACTCACTGTCCAGATAAGACTCACTATCCAAATGTGAGGCTCACTACCTACAGATATAGAAAGATAGAAAGAATAATATTACATAGAGAACATTATCTCAGTGCAATAGAAGATCCACCACAACAACTTCCACATATCCACAACCTTGATTAGAGAATTGTAGACACCATCAGCTCACTACTTTCAGGAGTCTAACACATTGAAGTTCTCACTACCTCAATTCACTTTCACACAATTTCACACATCTATCTTTCATCTCACACTTATGGAGTTTAATCCTTAACATCTTGTCTTGCATTTATACCATGTTCAATCCTATACACTTTCTCCAAGGTCGGCTACACATGCTTCATTTTACAAATTCAAATTAGGTCAGAAACTCAACATTTCCATGATGGATGAGAATGAGAGAAAACCAAGCCCACACTTACCTAGGACCGAAAACAACATGCTTCCTTAATTGATACTTATCCCTCACATGATATGTAAACACTGGGTTGACCAAACCAAATGAAAACACCAATGAAATTTTAAGTACATGGTTCAGAAACAATAAGATAACATGTAGAACACATAACATGCTTCACCATACATTGAAATACATCTTAGATTCCCTTAGATTCATCTGCAACAATTGTAACAACCTTCATACACAAAACACTTTCCATCAATCCATCTAGATTGTACTAACAAACATAGTAACTCTGAAACTAGTCTTCTAGAGCACCAAACCATGAACACCTTTGATAGAACACAAATAACACCATTATAAGTCTTCTTCTAGATCTATAAGACCTAAAACAAACTAGTAGAGGAATGTGGAGCAGATACATTCCTTCCAATCCATAGAAAAACAACTCTAGTAGACTAGTTCATAAACTGATGAACTCAACTTTCACTCTTCATCAACCTAAAAACTATAATCCAGGATATATCACCCAAGGATACCCTTAAACAACACTTCAAATCTATACAAGCGTAGGATCGACATAGAAGAAATGCAGAGCACATACTGAAGCACATTCTGAATACACACACAATTTTGTCTTGACTATTTATTCATTTTTTTAAAAGCACTTGGTAACACCATATCAACACACCTGCAACACCATAAAGATAGCTCCATGTAATCACAACATCTCAATAGTATCTCAACTATACATGCACAACTTGTAATCACTTGTTTCCTTTCTCTACAACAACCTATAGTCACTTGTTTCCTTTCTCTACAACAACCTATACTGTGTTGACATTAATGACAACATTAATGACAACACCACCACACTCATTCATACTTGCAACAACCTCCCCATTTTTCATTGATGGTAACACATGATGTGAAAAACCACCAAAGACAACAATATCCTTTTTCGTTCACTATTCTTTTCCTCATGACTCTCCCCCTTTGACATCAATGGAAAAAGAAATGTTACATAATTCTAATCACTCCCCCTTAGGAGTTCACCCACACATATCATACTACAACAATGATACTTCCTACCCCCCTGAAGAGTAGACCCCAATCATCAGTACAAAGAAATGATGAATGTATAGATCCACTGGATTGATGCACCTCCATGTGTACCTAGTTCAAAGAAGGAGGGGAAGTAACACCCAAATTCTCCCTGAGATACTCAAAAGTATCCTTAGGAAGAGCCTTAGTAAATATATTAGCAATCTAATCCTTTTTAGGCACATATTCAAGCTTGACTTCATTCTTCAACACCTTCTCTCTTAAGAAATGATATCTTATAGATATATGCTTTGTCCTTGAATGCATCACCAAACTCTTTGAAATATTTATTGCACTTGTATTATCACAAAAGATATGGATAGGATCATCACACATCATTCCTATATCCTTCAATGTTTGCTTCATCCATAGTACCTGTGTTCAGCAAGATGCTTTTTTCTATGTATTCAGCCTCTACAGTGGATAAAGAAACTGAATCTTGTTTCTTGCTTAGCCATAAAACCAACCTACATCCAAGAAAGAATGCACCACCACTTGTACTCTTCCAGACATCTACACAACCAACCCAATCTACATCAGTGTAAGCACTCAAATTAAAATAAGTATCCTTAGGATACCATAAGCCATAATTCAAAGTCCCTTTTAGATATTTGAATATCCCTTTTACAATTGTAACAGGTGTTTCTTTTGGTTCTACTTGAAATATGGAAACCAAACATATCACATGCATGATATCCATTCTAGTAGCAGTAAGATATAACAATCCACCAATCATAGATTTGTACTTGCTCTGATCAACTTTAGGAGATTCATCATCCTTAGTTTTCATCTAGTCACCATAGGGGTACATACCAATTTGGAATTATCCATTCCAAACTTCTTCAGTAGTTCTTTAACATAATTTGATTGTGAAATGAATATGCCCAAGTTAT
>VDFB02368653.1:0-17293 GCA_007258455.2 Sequoia sempervirens | reverse complement strand
CACATTTTGTTTTCATAAAAACTTGTACGCATTTTTCTTTCATAATAACACGTGCACATTTTATGTTTGAATAACACACTCATGTTATGGCTTGGATTTTACAAGCCATAACACGAGCATGTTTTGCTCATTTTCAGGCATTTTGCAACTTTTTTGTGCCCTATCTTGGTGCATATTCCTAATATACAAACTATTAAATTAAAAAGATCTATCTATCATTATTTTACAAACCATTAATGATTAAAAATTTACACAAGCTTACCTCAACGAAAGATGGATGACGACCTTGACTAGAAGGTGTTGATGTCGAAGGCCCAACATTAACCTATTCAATATCCTATGTGAGTTATAATATGAACATTCATATAAGGTTAAAATACTCACAATTACTATATATTTTTCTTTTTACTAGTTACATACCTTTGGACTTGACATTAGTATCTAATCGATAGGTGAAGGGTCACCAAATGCAATGTGAACATAATGACCCTAAAATTTTATTATAATAAATCTAGTAATTTAGTTAATCTTATATTTCAAAATGAAATTTAATAAATTGAGTTTGAACTCATTAAAATTTACCCAACTATCAATGGCATATGTTTCATTCAACAGATCATAAATCATGGCCATCTAATTTGTTGCAGATGCATCCTGGCCACATGCATCCTCATCATCCTTATACCCATAAACACAAATAGACCCATAGTTTTGATATAAGTGAGGTAGAAATTGATGCTTGGAAGAATTGCCCACATCACCCTATGCTAGAGACTTACTATTTTGTACAATGGTCTAAGTTAGTGAGTTAATGGATTCTAGTGTCTCCACCTCAACATCATTCTTCACAACAAAAGGGATAGTGACATGCTCAAACTCTAGTCTAGCTAGGGGTCTTAGTGCTTGGTTTTGAGCACATTGTACCCCCACTTTTTCATGTGTGGATCCCCCACCTCTACCTTGGATCTTTCACACATCAAAATAATTAGGAATATCATTGAGGAAAAACTCACAATAGATTTTCCTCAAAAAGTATTGTGGTACCTCATTGTTATTGCATGGAGGATCGTGAAAAACCATCCACCACCTATCCTAAAAAAAATTCCTTATCCCTTGGTGGTGGTACCATTAGATAGGGAACCTCTTACAAGGTTCATGTAAGGGTGCATTGATTTGTGGTTCAGTGAATAAAGCACACAAGTCATATTTCATTTTTTTTATTTAATCTAGTCATAAGATAATTTATATACATATATAACTTTCTTTGTTCATTCCTCTTGTTTGACCAATTTTTTATTTGGTCACTCATGCATACAACGTGACACATGATGGATTCTAGTGAGCTTGTGAGGGTAGACCTCTAGGAGTTGGTTTCTCCTAGATCTCTCAACCTTTCAATTATTGCTTCAAGCTCTCTCTTATTGTTTTCTATTTGACCTATTATATTTTCGTGAGTCCCTAGAGGATGGTGAGGTATTGTTTTAGGGGTTTGTTGTGGTTTTTCTTCAGTAGGGTTTTGATGAGGATGTGAATGAAGGTTTTCATCAATAGGGGTGCATTATCAAATCCTAAATATTTTTAAAAATTCCACTCAAAATGATAATTCAATCTATCTATTTAATCAAATTTTTACCCTAGAAAACTAAAACAACTTACCTCTTTGACCTCAATGACATTGTGGCAGAAATTTGGTGGACAAACTATAATGAAATACCTCTCTCACATCATGAGCATGCTTGAAACTAGTTGCAAACTATGACTTGGTTGAGGGAAAAAGTGAAAATGAAGTTTTGATATTGTTTTTTATTTTTATCATTAATAGAAAATAGCATGCTCACATTATGGTCTCTAGGGGACCAAAAAGTGGGGTGGCCACTTTTTGGTCCCAAATCTTTGTGTACTTACCCTATAAGAACATTGAAAAATACCACCATGGGTGAAAGTTATGTCCCATTAAGAAAAAATCCTTTGAGGGATAAAAAAAATTCCCTAGTGACTGTTTGGGTGGTACCACCAATTTGGGGGGAGTGCTAGCTATACATTGGAGCAAAGCCACTCAAGTGAAGTGCAAAAATATGATGGGAAATTAGGGGTGTAGATCACTATTTGAGTAGAATAACCTAATAAGAGGTGTTAGAGAGAGAAAATGTTTTAAAAATCTTAAACATTATAGATTAGGTGCTAATTACATAGTGTTGACCTTAAGAGCTAAGCCAAATAAAAATAACATGACCTTAATTGTTGATAATTTGGATAAACAAGTTAACAACCATCCATGTGCACCCTATTAAGTCAAAGACAATAAAAAATCTTACACTCTAGTGCTACTAAAAAATAATATGTTGAGGGCTCAAATCCTATGGGTGTCTCAAACTACTTTATAGAGATTTAGTGGTATAGGGGCCTATAGAATCCATATATTAAATAAACATTGGATATTTTCAATAAATAAACCTTAATATATGCCAAAAATATCCATTATATTCTACCAAGATAGGATGATGGTAACCTAATAAGTAATCAATATAAATGGTAGAGAATATGTCAACTATCACAAAGGGTATTATGCCTGCACAAAGATGGTAGGAATCATATAATGGCATTAAGTGGCCCCAAAAAGTCCTTAGGGATTGTAGAAAAGTCCTATCAAGTTTATAGTCAATCCATTCATGAGGCCATATAAAAGAGATTGGCTATATCTCTGAAAAAAGAGTGGAAGTGCTTGCAAATTTAAAGATTTACTACCATGTTAAAGTCATCAAAAGGATCCATGAGAGAAGAAAAACTTTGTGATACCAAAGAACCTTCCACATAAGAGAAGCAATAAAAATGCTATATGTCAAAAATGGTGTACAATGTATACAAGATGAGTAATGTACAAGAGAACCCTTGTGTATATAGCCAAGGGTGAGACATGTGACAACATAAGACTTATATGATATGAGACAAAAATTAAATACCCTAAGTAAAATTAACCAACAAAGTGTAAAAAGGACCTAAAAGAGAAATAATTACATAATATACCATGCTCACACTAGCAAGATATATTATTTAAGAATGGTGTACAAATCAATGTAGATTCTAGTATATTTTAATACCTTGTGTAATATAACTAGAGGTATATTATTATAGTGTATTAGGTAGTAATAAATAATGTATTAGAGTGCATATTCTTGGTAAGTCATACCACTAGTAAGATGGAATAAAACAAAAGAATGTAAGATTTTAGATTAAAAAGTGTATGTTTTCATTCGACATTTTGAATCACACTCAATGATCCATCATCAGGAAGAGGGATATGTGGAATTGGAGTCCACATATCCCTCTTCTTGGTGATGGATCATTGAGTGTGATTATAAATTAATATTTTTGTTCAAAAAAATCAAACATTCTCCAAGATTTTATATCTTAAGGAGGTTTCTTAAAATTATCACCGGAGATGCCAACCCATCTCCTAGTCAAATCAAATAAAGAAAATTTATTTGATCTTGCCAACCCATCTCTCAATTAAATCAAATAAAGAGAATTCATTTGATCTTGCCAACCCATCTCTCAATCAAATCAAATAAAGAAAATTGATTTGATCTTGCCAACCCATCTTTTAATCAAATCAAATAAAGAAAATTTATTTGAACTTGTCAACCCATTTCTCAATCAAATCAAATAAAGAAAATTCATTTGAGCTTGCCAACCCATCTTTTAATCAAATCAAATAAAAATATATATAAAGACATATTTATAACATTTATAGACATTTACATAGGCATGAAAATTTATAACATTTGTAGACATTTTCATACTCATGAAAATCACTAGATCTTACCTTACCCACCCATCTCTCAGTCAAGTAAAGCGTCTTTGTTAGGTTTTGAATATTTTAATAATGTCCTCCAGTTACAGTTCCACGAACACAAGTTAATTATAGATACAACCTTTCATATTTTGTTGTAGATTGTTCGACAATGTATTCAGTCAGATACCAATTAGCCATGCAAATTAATCCCCTGGCTGTGCATTTTCTTCTCTTTTGCCTTCAGTTATGCTCCTCTGCACATGCCAGTGACAATGTTTCGTTTCACGATGAGCAGGCTCTCCTTGTCTTCAGGAATTCCATCAGTTTTGATCCAAACAAAGTGCTATCAGTTTGGGATGCCAACACTAATGTCTGCAACTGGACAGGCATTTCATGCAATAAATTGATGAGTGCCCACAGTAAATCTTGAGAGTTCGGGTTTAGTGGGTCATATTTCTCCTGTTTTGGGGAATCTTTCCTCTTTAGAGGTTTTAGATATCTCCAATAACTCTTTCCATGGTGTTATTCCAGAGCTCCGCCAGAAGCTCAGCAATCTGAAAGAATTGCATCTGTGGGGGAATCAGCTTAGCGAGACAATACCAAAATCTCTAGGAAATTGTTCCAAACTGAACATTCTTGACCTCGGTATCAACAATCTCAATGCCACAGTGCCTCTCCAATTGGGTAAATTGAGCTCTCTCCAACGTCTTTTACTGTATGATAACTTCCTCACTAGCTCGAGGACTTTGCCCTTTCTTACAGCTCTTACTAATTGCTCTTCCCTGAAAACTTTATACTTGGGTTATAACCATCGCGCTGAGGATTTGTCCCCTTCTATTGGCAAGCTATCTACTAAACTTTCTGTAATGTCCTTACAACAAAACCTTATAGGAGGGAAAATACCTCAAGAAATTGGCAATCTCACCGACTTGATATTGATAAACTTCACCGGTAATGCATTGACTGGACCCATTCCTTCAGCATTAGAAATGCTCCAGAACTTGCAACGATTGTATCTGGGCCGAAACAAATTGCAGGAACACATTCCCAGTGAGATCGGTGCCCTTGGTAAGAGTCTAAGGCTACTTTCTCTCTCATTTAACCTACTTAGAGTACAAATTCCTGAGACTATTGGCAATCTTACTCAGCTAAGGCGCCTTCAACTTGATAACAACCAATTTAGTGGAATGGTACCTGCCGATCTTGGCAACTGTCAAAGACTAGAACTAGTTGATTTATCCCATAATAATCTCACTAGAAACATACCACTAGAAGTTGTAGGTCTAAAAAATCTACAGTTTTACTTCAATCTGTCTTGGAATTCACTACATGGAAGCCTGCCAGCTGAAGTCGTTAATATGGGAATGGTTCAAGGAATAGATCTGTCCGGAAATCAATTATCTGGTGACATTCCAAGTGGTATTGGAAGTTGTACTAATCTACAATATCTGAACCTCTCTCACAATATGTTTGAAGGCCCAATTCCAGTTTCAGTTTCCGGATTGCGAAATCTCGAAACAGTGGATCTCTCCTACAACAAATTATCTGGTACGATACCTGCTGCTTAAAGGCGCGTGATCAATTCATGGTCTTTGATCATTCTTTAATTAGCATTGCATGATCTTTTTCTTATGCATTTTCAACGGAGATATTGCTGTTCCATTTTTTTGCTTTATGCATATTATTTTGTAATAGTTTTTTTCTGCATAGGATAAACTTTCTCTTTTCTGTAGCTGCAGCATGCATTGTAAGAGAAATTTACATATTTCAGCAACTATTCAATAAGAAAATTAATACATAATTAATATTGTCTTCCTTTTCTGCATATGCTAATCGTTCAGTTTTGAGCAGTGATTTTTAATTGTTAATAATTTATTCACACCTCTATAATTTTTCTGTTAATAACTTTATGACAGTATAGTGTTTGCTCTTAATATTTCTCTCAGTGCTGAACCTTCTGAATGTTTCATTCAATTTTTTGATAGGAGAAATTCCTAAAATGGGACCGTCTCTAAACCTCACGGCTTCATCATTCAAAGGAAATCCTAGACTCTGTTCGCAATGGATATTTTCATTGCCAGCATGTCCCAGTGTAGTAAGCTCACCTGGAGAATCATCTGAAGGACCCTGGCACTCTAAATTGTTTAAAATCATTGTTTTAGTTATCTTGCTAATCATAGGCGGCTTATGTGCGTTACGTTACTGCAAATGTTCATGTCCGGAGGAGTATGTGGAACCGTCAATAGAGTCCGCATATCCTCGAATCTCACATAAGGAACTTAGTACTGCAACTAATGGATTTGGCAAGAGCAACTTACTAGGAGTTGGTAGCGTTGGCTCTGTATATAAAGGAGTTTTGGATAATGGAACATTGATAGCTGTTAAAGCTCTCAATTTGGAGAACGAAGCAGCTCATAGAATTTTCAGCATGGAAAACCAAGTGCTCAGTAAAGCCAAACACCGAAATATAATAAAAGTCATAACTTCATGCTCTAATCTTGACTTCAAAGGTTTGGTTTTTGAGTTCATCCCTAATGGAAACCTGGAAAAGAATTTGCATTGTGATGCTGGCCAGTGTAATATTGGGGGTGTCTGTAAAACGAATTTACAGACGCGATTACAGATAGCCATGGACGTTGCCCGTGGCTTGGCATATCTCCATCATGATTGTTCAATTCAAGTTGTTCACTGTGATTTGAAGCCCAACAATGTACTTCTGGACTTCTATATGACAGCATATATAGCTGATTTTGGAAACGCCAATATACTATCTAAAAATTCTATGCATTTATTTTCAGCATCAACAACACTGAAAGGTGCTCTAGGCTACATTGCCCCTGGTAAACGCTTATCTTTCATGACTTATCATGCTGCTTCAATTTCACTATTAGTATTTCAATTGATCGAAACTGACATAGGTTTAATGCAGAGTATGGAGTTGGTGCAAGGATTTCAGCTAAGGGAGATGTTTACAGCTATAGAATTCTGTTATTGGAGATGCTAACAGGAAAGAGGCCAACCCACCAGATGTTTGTGAAGGCGGAGGCAGAGGAAAAATTCACACACAGTAAAAAATAAAACATAAAATATTATTTTCTAACACACAGAGCTGCTGCTCGTAATTTTCTGTTTGCTCACATTCACCTTCTTCTCATTCTCATTGATTCAAAAGTAATTTTCAATTACAAAATATATGCTGTAGGTAAAAAGTCACGTGAAAGATTTTCACGGATGAGAGGGAACGAAAAATACAATTTAAATTCAAAATCACCTAACTAACTTTACCCCCGTCAAAATGCATTTAATACAATGTCCTTTTCATAATATTAAGACTTAAATATTAATTATTTCGTATCCGGATATTTCCTGACGGTGGCGGCTTTTTCCATAGTTCCCCGCGGTATCGCGATGGTTAAAATCTTTATTGCGATATTGCGGGCAGCGGTTAGTTGACGGCCCGGTAAACTGCGGCGGTTAAAAATAAAACAAACTTTTACGGAGTCTCCCGCGGTGTCGCGATTAATATTTTATTGATTGCGATATAGCGGGCATTGGCTGGAATAAAACAAAACATTACGGAAGACTCCCGCGGTATCGCAATGGTTATTTTATTGATTGCGATATAGCGGGCAGTGGTTGGCGGGGACGGCGGCAGTTAGGGTTAATATTCCAACACTCCCCCTTAAGCATAACTGCGCTGTCCACCATGCCCAATCTGTTCCTTTGAAAAATAAAATTATCTCTTCCCAGCGGCTTTGTAAAAATATCTGCACTTTGCTCTTCTGATCTGCAAAATTCTAAAAATATATCACCATTGTTAATTAATTCTCTGATGAAATGATACCTGGTATCAATATACTTGCTTCTCTTATGAAAGACTGGATTTTTCGAAAGAGCAATGGCTGAATTGTTATCACAGTAAATTTTTGTTGCCTCCATTTGTTCATTTTGCAATTCTTTCAAAATTCTTCTCATCCAGATTGCCTGACATGCTGCACTTGTGGCTACCACATATTCTGCTTCAGTGATGAAAGACAAACTATTGGCTGCTTCTTTGAAGACCATGAGACAACTCCAGTCCCAAAATTAAATACATAACCAGATGTGCTTTTTCTGTCATCAATGCTGCCAGCACAGTCACTGTCTGTGTATCCTATGAGTTTGAACTCATGTGAACTTGAATACTTAATGCCAAAATTTCTTGTTCCACTTACATACCTTAAAATTCTCTTCCCTGCTTTCCAATGGGTGTCTTTTGGTGTTTCCATAAACCTGAAATCAAACTTACTCCATACATAATGTCTCGCCTTGTGGCTGTGAGATACATGAGACTTCCAACAACCTCTTAAACAAAGTTGGATCAACATTAGACCTCTATCATCCTTGCTTAGTTTCGCATCTATCACGTAGAGGTGTTGAAGTGCTTCTTGCACTTCATCATATTAAACTTTTTCAAAATGTCATTTGCATATTTTGACTGCGGAAATAAAAATACCATTTTCATTTTGATTCAATTTCAATGCCTAAAAAATACTTCATCGACCTAAGTCTATATTTCAAATTCTTTCTTCATGTCTGCCTTGAACAGATCAATTGACAAATTGCCAGTGAAAATTAAATCATCCACATATAAGCATACTATTAGTATTTCACCTTCTTCATTCATTTTTGTATACAATGTGGGCTCACTGCTACATCTATTAAATCCATTCAGCAAAAGATAACTGTCTATTCTGCTGTACCAAGCTCTTGGGGCTTGCTTCAATCCATACAGTGCCTTTTTCAATTTGTAAACTTTGTCTTCCTGACCCAGAATTTCATACCCAGGTGGCTGATCCACATAAACTTCTTCTTCTAAATAACCATTTAAAAAAGTTGACTTTACATCCATTTGAGATACAGACCACTTATTCTGAGCTGCTAATGCTAAAATCATCCTTATAGTATCCAATCGTGCTACAGGTGCAAATGTTTCATTGTAATCAATTCCAGGCTGTTGTGAATAGCCCTTTACAACCAATCTTGCTTTAAGCTTCTGAACTTCATCTTTTTCATTCAATTTGGTTTTATAAATCCATTTCACTCCAATTACATCTTTGTCTTTTGGAAGACTGACTAGTTCCCATGTCTGATTCTTCTCAATTGCTTCAATCTCTTCATCCATAGCACTTACCCATTTATCATCTTTGACTGCATCTTCAAAATGAATTGGATCTTCTATTTGAGAATAAAATGCACAAAGAGAAATCTGATCTGAGTTATTCTCACCTTCATTTTGCTCATATATATCTCTTATGCTTCTGATTTTCTGTCTTCTCAGACTTGCCAAAGTAGGATTTGACATATCACTTGAACTTGTGGAATGTGGACCCGATGGTCCTGCTGTAGATGGTGTTTGTTGTCCTCTTGTTGGACTGCTTCCTTGAATGATTGAGGCTGTTCTTATAGTCAATGCTGGTGTCACTTGTGGACCACTTTGCTGAGCTTGAATGGGAGTGGGAGGAGTCACAATAGCTGGAATATTTGATGATGCTGAAACTTCATTCTCCTCTTGAGGTATACTTGCTGAAATATTGACTGTCTTCTCTATACTTCCATCCCATGCTTCATCTTCTACAAATTGTACATCTCTGCTGATTATAACTTTCTTTGTTGTTGGATTATAAAGCTTATATGCTTTGGATTCTTCACTGTATCCAACAAATATACATTTTTCTCCTTTGTTATCTAGCTTCCTTCTCAATTCATCAGGCACATGTGCATATGCTACACATCCAAATACTCTCATGTGAGTAACACTGTGTTTTCTTCCTATCCATGCTTCTTCAGGTACCATATTCATGGCACTTTTTGTTGGACACCTATTCATTATATAGGTTGCACAAGATATTGCTTCTGCCCAATATTCATTTGACAAATGTTTGGCTTTCAACATGCTTCTAGCCATTTCCATGATTGTTCTGTTTTTCCTTTCAGCTACTCCATTTTGCTGAGGTGTGTATCTAGTTGTGAATTGCTTGTGAATTACATGATCTTTGCAAAAATTAAAAAATTCTCTTGAAATATATTCACCATCCGCTCTCAACACTTTGATATAATAACCACTTTTGCTTTTCAACCAACTTCTTGAATCCATCTAAACAAATCAAACACTTCATTTTTCTGCTTTAGGAAAATAGACCCATGTTTTTCTTGGAATAATCATCAATGAATGTCGAAATAAACTACCACCTATTAGCTGTGTTTCTGTATAGGTCCACACCAACTGAATGTATAATTTCCAAAGGGTTTTGCTCTAGCTGACTTTCCTGCTGGAAATGATTTTCTATGTTGTTTTCCTAAAATGCACCTTTCACATACCCTTTCTGGTTTTTCTATTAAAAGTAGTCCCTTGACCATGCCTTTCCTATGAAGTAAATTTAAACCTCCAAAGTTGAGATGACCAAACTTCGTGCCATAACCGCTTTCATCTTTTATCTCAGCCTTGAAAGATTGTCTCAGACTACCGCTGTAGCTTTCTCTACCCACTTGTGAATTCATTAAGGTTGTGCTTGAGTTACACTTTATATTCAAATTTGGCCTTTATCTTTAAGGGAAACATTCCGTTGTTTGTCATCGCGGACTTTGCAATAAGCTGGTTGCTTGAGTATTTGTCTAAAATTGTGCATAGACCATTCTTAAAGGTTACTCTATACCCTTTTTGAACCAGTTGCCCTACACTCATTAAGTTATGTTTCAGACCAGGCACAAAATACACATCTGAAATATACTTTTTCTCCCCCTGTTTAGTTAGAATATTGACATCTCCTTTTCCTTTGACTGACACTTTGTTGTCACTACCCAATGTAACATCTGAGTTTACATTCTCATTTAAACTTGAAAACATTTCTAGATTCCCTGTCATATGATTGCTACAGCCTGAATCTAAAAACCATACATCTTTTTTATTTGCTTGAGCAACATTACAAGCTAAAAACATTGTTCTCTTTTCTGAATTCTGATTTTGACCTTCTCTTGAAAAATTTGCATTTTGTCTATTATTATCATCAGTTTCTTTTCTCAAGACTCATTCATATAATGCCCATATTTTTACAAGAGTGACATTGGACTTGAGATTTATCATACCTTTGATTTTGTGGACCGATTCTGCGATGGTTTTGGTTTGAGCTCGCTGCTTTCTTCCACTTGAGTTTGATAAACTGTATCTTTCACCTCTGTAAGAGTTTCTTCCTCTTCCTCTTGATCTACCTCTGCCTCTTCCTTGACTGACTGAAGCCTGAGTTTTGAAAGCATGCTCTAGTGATGTATCTGCTGACCTTTTCAGCCTTTGTTCATGAGAAATTAGAGATGCATACAGCTCATCAACTGAGAACTGTGAGAGATCCTTTGTCTCCTCTATAGCAACTACAACCGGTAGAAATTTTGTGGGCAAACTCCTTAAAACCTTTTCAACAACTCTGGTATCTTCCAGATTCTCTCCATGAGACCTAATTTGATTAACCACCCCAATGACTTGGGTGTAGAATGAATCTACATATTCATTGTCCTTCATACATATTGTTTCAAAATCTCTTCTCAGCATTTGTAGCTTTGCTGTTTTAACTTTTGCCATGCCTTGATAGGCTGTTTGAAGTATGTCCCATGCTTGTTTGGACTTTGTTGCTGCTGAAATCCTTGGAAAAATGCTCTCATGTATAGCTTGAAACAGATAAAATAAAGCCTTTGAATCTTTCTTCCTTGTGTCTTTTAATAAGTCTTTCTCTGCTTGTGTTAAAGCATTGTATGCTACTACATCTGCTGGCTCTGCAAATCCATTCTCTACTAAATCCCATATATCTTGTGAGCTAAATAGTGCTTTCATTGTAATTGACCAGTACTCATAATTCTTCCCATTAAACTGTGGAATTTGTGGGTTTGTCAAGTTTGTGCTTGCTGCCATTTTTGAAATTTACCCAGACATAATTCATGGATAAAATGGACTCGATAATCAACTTTACTCGATACCGAACCAACTCGGATACCACACGCGAAGGTCGGAGGCGGTGAAAATCACACACAAAGAAAAAATAAAACATAAAATATTATTTTCTAACACACGAGTCGCTGTTCAATTTTCCCGCTTGCTCACATCTTCTTCTCATTCTCATTGATTCAAAAAGTAATTTTCATCACAAAATATATGCTATAGTAAAAAGTCACGTGAAAGATTTTCACGGATGAGAGGGAACGAAAAAACAATTTAAATTCAAAATCACCTAACTAACTTTACCCCCATCAAAATGCATTTAATACAATGTCCTTTTCATAATATTAAGACTTAAATATTAATTATTTCGATATTTCCTGACGGTGGCGGCTTTTTTCATAGTTCCCCGCGGTATCGCGATGGTTAAAATCTTTATTGCGATATTGCGGGCAGCGGTTAGTTGACGGCCCGGTAAACTGCGGCGGTTAAAAATAAAACAAACTTTTACGGAGTCTCCCGCGGTGTCGCGATTAATATTTTATTGATTGTGATATAGCGGGCATTGGCTGGAATAAAACAAACATTACAGAAGACTCCCGCAGTATCGCAATGGTTATTTTATTGATTGCAATATAGCTGGCGCTGGGTTGGCGGACGGCAAGAAGTAGGTTAATATTCCAACAGCTATCGTGGACTCAGCTTGCGCATGTGGGTTAGTTTGGCTTTTCATGATAGGATTTCGGAGGTGGTTGATGATAGCTTGCTGTTATGCAATGGAGCTTTTACATATGCTACGTGCAATTGTCTTATTCAACTGATTCGAGTAGCTTTGTTGTGCTCAAAAGATTCGAAGTATAGCAGAAGTTGTGGAGTTGTTGGAATGTATTGAAGACATGTTTGAAGGGAGATCAATGGATTCTATAAATCAACACGATCTCTACCAAATGGCATGCAGCACAAGATGGGCAAAAGATCTTGCAAGAAAGGATCAGAGTAGTTCCACATTGCAGTCAACTATGTAAACTGTTCACCACCGAATCAGGAAACGACTTTCTAATAACAGTAGTGGTTGAAACTGCCCTGCTATTCTGGGAAAGGGGATACAAATGTCAATTAAAAAATTGATCAACTTTTTTTTTATCTTAAAGAGTTCGACTAGGAATTTGCTACTGTGTGGACGTCTTTTTCCTATATCTAGGAATGCATTTGATAAGATGGGAAAAACGGAGAGAGTTCGACGGTTTGTAATTATTCCTACTTTCTGATCTAAACAGAATATTAACTGTGATGTATCATGTATGTAGATTATTTGCTGCAGTAAACCTTCCTATAAACTGCGTTCTTTCGCTTCATTTGTTTGATCATGAGTTAAAACTTGGCTATGTCTTCTTTGCGTTAAGTTTAAAATGACTCTTCCTCATTAACTTCTGTTGTTTGGATACTGTTCATAGCCTAGAGTAATGATTACCAGGACAGGGTTATTTTTTGGAATTTAACTTGCAGGTTCAAAGATTTGACTGTATCAATTTAGTATTAGAGCATTCAAAGACGCTGAGAATAGAGAATTTATGAGAAAAGATCTGGCTATGAGAGAAGATAGTTGTGGCTATGGCTATGTATATAGAAATAAAGTTGTTTCTTGCAGGTCCATAGATCTGTTTACATCAAATTGTGTGTTATCAGATTCGGGGTTAAAGTAGAATACTTGTGAAGTAAATTGATGCGGTAGCTGGAGTGGATCAGAAAAAAACCAACAAACTCCTGCAAACCAGAGTTACACAGCAGGAACTTGAAAATAATTGAAAGAAAATAGAAACTCGGAATTTATTAAAATCTTCGGATTGCAAATACAGAGCCAAGTCGAGATTGTGCCTCAACACAAAAACAGCCTCAAAACAAAAACAGGCAGTATTCAACCACACGGGCAATGTTCAGCCGCACAAGTAGTGACAGCAGTCACAGTGAACAAAACAACCAATCTGAAAACAAATCCAGCTACTTTAGCTCACAGCACTACTAAGGTACTCCCGCTGATCAAATATACAATCAGTCTACTGCTCTGTTGATCCCTGTTTCCACCGCTTGGAACCTTCTTAAATTCAGGAAGAATAATTATCAAAGGTGATTTGTTTTAACAGTTCTCCGATCAGACGTTTCTTTTGACATGATACATCCAATGAGAGTCTATTGCATGACTATCGAATTAAAAAAAATCCAGTTTGGAATTTGTTGTACCATGTCAGACAACTACACATAAAACAGGAGGAAAAAAGCTTCTGTTTTTTTTCTTAACCATTGACTCCATGGCTTTTATGCTACTGGAAAAAGCCATCCAAATCTCATAGGTACCTTTTGGCATTAATTAGCTGCATGTCTAAGTGATAGTCAGCTAACTCTACCATATGATTAAATCCCTTTTCCTTTGACTACTGTCAAATTGGAAGAGTGATAAGCTTATTTTTGAGTGGCTCATAGAATTTACTCTCAGTAATCATAAGGAGAGAAACAAGCAATGTCCTAGAGGGCATTACAAACCCCTACCTCTACCTTCATAGAATCCTCTGCTCCAATAGTCATGTGTTGCCATACAAGTCAGTGTCAAAATTTCTGAATGCACAGAAAACATAGAGTTGCTGCTCTGTTTCCCTAAAACACACAACAAGGGAATACACAAATGCGGAAGCAAAAGACACAAGAGACAAATCTGGGCATGCAATATTTGTCTTTTTATATTAACTGAGCTAGAAATGGAAATACATTGAAGATTAAACATAAATTACTGAAAGCAAACTCTAAGCTACAGACTACAAACTTCTAGGAGCTTCATGAGTTGCTCAACCAAACAAATAACAAACTTCAAGAGCTGCTAGGAACTCACTGGCAGGAGCTATGCAGAGCTCTTTAGGAGCAATCACTGCTCACTTACAAAACAAACATGCAATTGTTGCTACTCAGAAACTTCTCTGAATCACACAGAGAACAAAAACATTCCTCTGTTCATAGATGACTGTTGTACAAAAATTCTTCTTCTTCCAACTAACAGAATAATCTGCCTTCATTCTTTTTGTCTTCAAAACATTCCCTCTCAAAATTTCAAAATCACCTACCAACATTAATTTGGAATTCAAAAATTTCTAACTTCATTAATTCTTCTGCAGTCTTTAGCTGCACGTCAGGAGCAAGTGGGGAAAGCAATCTCCAAAATAATCTTCCAACTGCAGGCAACAAATGCCCTTGATAGGTAGGTAGCAACGGGTAAAGGCTCAAGAGCATTCAATTTTCCAACACTCCCCCTTGGTCCTGAGCCGGCAAAAAGGGGATCAATCCTAATCCAAATCAACAACGTCTAATTTGGTTCTTAGGTGCTTGAAACTGTCCTTGCTCAAAGGCTTGGTGAATATGTCTACTAGCTACTGCTTAGACCTACAAAATGCCATTTTAATTTCACCATTCTCAACCAATTCTCTGATAAAATGATACTTGATTTCAATGTGCTTGCTTCTTCCATGAAACACAAGATTTTTCGTCAAAGTTATTGATGAAACATTGTCACAAAAGATTATTGTTCCATCCTCTTATTCTTCCTTCAAATCTACCAAGATTCTTCTTAGCCAAATAGTTTGACATGTTGCATTCGTTGCTATATACTCAACCTCTATTGTAGATAAGGAAACTATGGGTTGTTTCTTAGAAGCCCATGAGATGACTCCCAAACCCAAATGAAACACATAGCTTGATGTGCTCTTCCTATCATCCAAACTTTCTACTCAATCATTGTCTGTGTATCAAACCAGCCCAAACTCATTTGTTGTTGTGTACAAAATATCATATCCTTTGGTGCCATTCACATACCTCATAATTCTTTTACCCGCTTGCCAATGGGTGTCCCTTGGAGTTTCCATAAATCTGGAAATAAGACTCACACTATGCATTATATCAGGCCTAGTTGTAGTTAAATACATTAAGCTTCCAACCAAACTCTTAAACATGGTCGGATCCACATGCTACTGCAATCTTTCTTGCTCAACTTTAGACCTATGGTTGTTGGTGTTGGGGCAAGCTTTCTTTCAAGCATTCTAAATCTCTTCAAGATCTCATTTGCATATTTTTATTGAGAGATAAATATACCATCACGCATTTGTTTTACTTTTATGCCTAGAAAATGTCTCAAGAGACCTAAATCTGTCATTTCAAACTCTCTTTTCATAACCTCTTTAAAATGAGCAATGAGGAAATCATCATCCCTAGTAAAAACTAGATCATCAACATACAACCAAAATCTTACCATTTGCTGCCTTGATGTAAAGAGTGGGTTCACCATCATTTTTGCTAAAGCCATTGCTCATCAAATATGAGTCAATCTTGTTGTACCATACCTGTGGAGCTTGCTTCAACCCATAAAGAGTCTTCTTCAACCTATAAACCTTGTGTTCTTGACCTAAAACTTCATATCCGAATGGATGCTCCACATAAACTTCCTCTTTTAACTCTCCATTTAGGAAGGCAGACTTCACGTCCATTTGAAATACCTTCCACATGTGCTGGGCTGTGATTGCTATGACTGCCCACACAGTCTCCATTCTTGCAACGGGGAAAAATGTCTCATTATAATCTCTCTCAAACTTTTGTTTGTACCCCTTGACAACCAATCTTGCTTTGTGCCGCTCTATTCTTCCTTCAACATTACACTTGGTCTTGTAGACCCATTTCACTCCAATAACTTGCTTGTTGGGAGGCAAATCAGTTAACTCCCATGTGTTATTCCTCTCTATTGCATCTATCTCCTCATCCATATCCTCACACCATTTCTCCTCTTTCATAGCATTCTCAAAATAAATTGGATCACTATGAGAAAACAATGCAAAATTCACACTTTCATCAAATTCTTCATCATACCTTTCATTCTGGTATATCTCTCGTAGACTCTTGGTCTTCTTTGGCATTAGGGAGGTGAGAGTGGGGTCTAAACTTTCACTACTGTTGTTGCTCTACTAAACAGGCAAGTTCAAGAGCTCTTTTGGAGCTTTTCATGAGTCAAGCCGAGACTCCCTCAGAGCCTTCCGCCTGCAGCCTCTTCACAGCTCATTGCCTTAAAACTTGTAGGAGCCAATCTTCTAGCTGTCTCTGGCTACTTGCCTTTTTGTCTGCTTATTTCAAGAGCTTTCAAGAGCTTGACCGGTGCCTTCAAGAGCCAGACCTCTGGCTGTTTATAACTGTCTACCTGACTATCTTGTTGACTGTCTTACTACTTCAAGAACCGTTAGGAGCCATTGGGAGCTTTCAGGAGCTCGTCTGACGCTTTCAAGAGCAACTGCAAACTCATCTTGTTGAACTTCCTGTTCTATTTTTGCTTCTTCAGGAGTTGTCAAGGGTGGTCAGGAGCTGTCAGGGGCTGACAGACCATCCCACGATTCTTCTTCTAAGAACTCCACGTCTTTGTTGATGACTATCTTCTTGGTGGCTGGATTGTACTTGACCAATGATAGGCTTTGGACTCTTCACTGTAGCCCATGAAAATACACTTTTCACCCTTG
>VDFB02368652.1:0-11351 GCA_007258455.2 Sequoia sempervirens | reverse complement strand
CCATGAAGAGATGCGATCCACGCGAGAATTCACACCATTGTGGATTACACCATTGGTCCGGATGAGAAGTTCGTGTAGGAGACTAGGAAGAAATACAAAGAATTCTGCACCCAAAGCAAGGAAACATGAAGAAGCTTCTTGATCTCCAGTGGTTAGACATTTCTGGTGCATCCCATTATGCATCTTGTAAATATTTCTCGACATTTTTGAATGTCATTTTGTAAATTGTAATTACACCAAGTCCAAAGATGTAATATTTTCAAAACAAATTACACTTTGACTTTGGTCAAAGTTAGGTGAGATTTCCTAAAATCGCTCACCGAACTCTCCCTGATTTTCTCAATCTCTTTCCTTCTTTTGCTCATCCCTCTTTCTATATAATGTGAGGGATTTTCATTGTAATATTATCTTTTAGTCTTTTGCAACGAAGTGCTCCCTTTTGTAAACAAACTTGTGAAACTTTGCGTTCATACTTTGTGAATGAGATTCAATCAATAAAGAAAAGGATTTGCAAGCCAAACTTTGCGTTGGATTCAATACTTTTGTAAGTTGATTTGATTTGGTAGTGATTAGTTCGAGGAATCTGAAAGACTCTAAGTGGTTGATGTAAACTTTGTGTTACATCTATTATTTAGATTGCATTTGTTATTTTGTTTATCATTGGTTGAGTGATCTATAAGACTTTGCACTTATAATCATTTATACTCTTGCATGTTCTTGTTGGATAATCTATAAGACTTTGTGCTTATAATTATTCATTCTCTTGGATACTTTGTCGAAGGATCTACAAGACTTTGTGCTTGTAATCGTTCGTGCTATTGACACTCTTGTTGGATGATCTACAAGACTTTGTGCTTGTAATCGTTCATGCTGTTTGAAGAATTGTTACGTCTAAGAAGACTTTGTGCTTCTAACGTAGTAAACGGTACATTTATGCAGATCCAACATTGATAAAGCTTCTGAGAATGACTTTGTGCCATTGAGCTTTTCCCTTTTATTTTCTAACACGTTTGTTGTTAATTGCTTACGGTATCTCACGGCAGCTTTGTGAGATAGAGATATTGGCATTCTTGGTAGTTGTTGGTTTCCGGTTATCAAGAGTCGAGAACTTCCAACCGCATTGAAGCATTGTAAACATCTTCTGCGAAGAAGGATGAATGTAACACACCCCACTCCGTGAATTTCGTGTACATTGTGTAATTACTTTTGTGATTTACTATTGTTTCTCTTAGCAGTAAGAAGGGCGCCTCCCCTTTCCGAGAGGAGAGATTCATATCTCACATAGCTGTGGCTGAAGTCCAAGTTGTGTAATCTGTCGAGAGTTGATTACATAATTTTCATAGCGGTATTAATGATCGTAAATATCTATAACTAGTTGTGGCAGGCTAAAAATATGATAAGAGGAGCTTCTAGATATGTATAATAATCTAAAAAAAAAAAATGATGCTAGTAACCTCATAAGTATATTTGTGTCCAATAGGGGTGCTAGTGACCCTCTTTGAGTGATGGTTCTCTTTGGCTACTAGTGTCCAACAAGGGCACTAATGAGCTTCGTTGGGTGTTAGTATTTGATAGGGGCACTAGAGCTAGTGTTTTATAGGGCACTACTAACCTTTTGTAGACACTTTATTCCTTGACACATTCCTTGACACATGTGCCTATATAAATTTTAGAGATTAATCAACATAACTTTATCTTTTTGATGGTGTTCAAAACATCCTAAAATTACTCCAAAATCAAAGAATAACTTGTCCAAAATTAGGATGATGGAAAATATAGTTTCAAGGGTTTGAAGGTTGCCTAAGTTAGACCCTACCATACATGTTCCAACATGAACATATTGGTAAATATCTAGTGTATGGAATCCTAAATCATAGGTGTAACAATGTGATGTAGGAGCATTCGAGCTCAAGAGTAATCATGCATCACCAACAAAATATTTTTTTTTCATGTTAAACTTTTGCATTTTTGGTGTAGGTTGGAGCTTCAAGAGAATCTTGTGGAGTGTTTAAGGATAAAATATTTATTTTATCAAGACTTGGCTTCCATTTCAAAAATCAAAGGTAAACAAGGTGTTTAATGTGATTTTAAAATTATTATATTGCACAATTTCAAAGTTTCAAGGGTTGAAGGGATCCATTGACATATTATAAATTAAAATTAATTAATTTTCTCAATGTGGATACCTAGAGAAGTGTTCATAAGGAAAGATACATCTAGCATTCCATCCTTTCAATTTGCATGCCTAGAATGGAGGGAAAAGTTAGTGATGTTTGAAAAATAATCAATGACTCTTTATTTTTCAATTTGATGTGAATGAGAACGACTTAGTTCATGATTTTGTTCTTTTATTAGGAATCTGTAGTAGAAAGTTGTGGAATATGGTGCAGCAATCTTGTGTGCCATATTTAGAAGCATTTAATGATGAATTGTAAGCATATATAAAAGAATTTAAAAAGACAATTGGATGGAAATGAAAGAGAATATTTGGGTGCCTCTCTTAGTGACTCTTTTGGTGCATCTTTTGATAAGGGTATTAACTTGTATGAAATACAACATTTGATTATTTTAAGAAGTAAAAATCAATAGTAGAAGGGTTGGAGAAGGAACTTGCAAGTAGCTATAGAAGATTGCCTTAAAAAAGTAGGAAATCAGCATACCAGGAGGAGAAGGATAGAAGAAGAGAAAGAGGAATTTGCAAGTGTTTTGTAGATGTTCAAGGCCGCTATGAAAGTTGTATAATGATGAGAAAAATAATATTTAAAAAGATAAAGTGAAGGAGAAGAGATTGTGAAGGAATGAGGATTTGAAGACTTGCAAGCATAAGGTGTCTAGAAAACTTTGTAAAAAAATTTAATTTTGTTTCTTGTTGGAATCCTCACTGTGTATTTTTTCTTGAAATTTGTTTTTCTATGAATATGCATATGAAACTTTTAATAAAAATATGTTTCAAAAAATTTTGCAATATATGTGTTGATGTGGGTTGGATGATATGTAAAGGCTACAAGATTGGGTAGTTTGATAAGACCCATCAATCTTGTTTGCAACACAATGATATAAGTACCTATGCAAGAAGAAACCCTAGAGGCTAGCTAGGAAGACAGTGTGTATGTATTGTAAATATGAATAAGATTACGATGATGAAGATAAAATATGTGCCAATATGAGGGGATATAAGGAAATGAAAGAAAATCCTTGGCTATAGAGGAATAATTGCAAAGATTTAGTAATAGAGGAATATGAAATATATTATAAAGTAAGAGCCATGTGGTGTGTAGAATGTAAAAAATAAAGTGCACAAAGATGGGGGACCAAAAAGTAGTTACAACAAATTTTTGGTACATCAAAGGAAAAATGTGAGAGCATTATAATGTGCTCACATTTTTTTATAAAAATAAAATGTTGAGCCCATTTGTCTCCAATGCCAAATGTACTAGAGGAATAACACACATGATTTCAAGATATTGGAGTGAATTCAACCCAACACCATGCTGTCACAATATTCATGAGCTCGAGGAGGTGATTTTTTATATTTTAAGTAGTTTAAATTAAAATCAAATTTATTTTCAATTATTTAAGATTTTTTAAGAAATTTAGGAATTAAAACTATTTAAACAACCCCTAACCCCAATTCACCAAATCATGTGCATTAGGGAAACCTTACTGAAGATTAGGAACAACCTAACTCTCTTCAAAATCCATCCACTCCTCACAGCATGCAAGAAATTATTTTAGGGAAAATTCAAAGAAATAAAAAAACCTCAAAAAATTAGTTAAAACATTAAAAAATCCTCATACGGAGTTCGCATTGAAGTATCCTTGCCACATCCTTGGAGTCCCTTATTTCTTACATAGATTTTGTTAGTGACCCTAAATAAACATATGGTCAAATCATATGGAGAATGCCTAATAATTTTATTCTACAAAATTATCATATAAGCAAGTGAAAAAGAAGGAAATTTTGAAATTTTTATTTGTGTGCACTATTTTTTATCCAAAAATTAATGAATGCATGCACAAAAGTTGCAAATGGTTCCCTAATCATTGGTGCCAACACCAAGGAATAATGAATAATTATTGGGATAGGTGGTAGATGATTTTTACCATTCCCCATACAACAGTAATGATGTACCACAATGTTTTCTAAGGAAACTATAATTTTTGTTCAACCTTAATTAGATTCTAAATTACATTGATATTTGTGATTTCTAGGGTAGAGGCACAATATTTGCATAGGATAGGGAGGGGCCATGTCATGCCTAAAACTAGCCACTAAGACCCCTAGCCAAGCTAGAAATTCAACATGTGGCAATCCCTTCTATTATGAAGGATAATCCTATTGGTTCTCTCACACAAATATTAATACAAAATAGTAGGCCTCTTTCATAGGTTGATGGGGGTGAGACTTGTAAGCATCAATGATCACTACATATTTTTTATGGTTGTGAATCTATCTATGATTATGGGTCTAAGGATGCTCAAGACACATACATTGTATAAGATGCTCCATGGGTTCAAGAGTATGTGACATAGGATAAAGAGTAGGATACATCCATGTTAGATAATATGGCTTTGACAAATGAGTTGCTCAATAACACCTTCAACATTGATCAACAAAATAAATTTTAATAAGGTTATATATTTCCTTTTAAAATCTAATATTAACTATATTAACCTATTATGAATCATAATTAAATGTAATGTAAATTAGGGTCAATGTATTCATTCTACATATATTGGCCCTTCAACTCCTAATTATGTAGTCATGTTGAGTTCACATATATATATTGTAACAAAATAGTAAATATACTACATGTAATTATTTTTTGCCATATATCAATGTTAATCTTAAAAATCACATAAATAGGATGTATTTGGACCTTCAACATCAAGACCCAGTGGTGGTTGTGGTCCTATTTCAACTTTATTGAGGTGAGTTTTACTATTTTTGATCATTATGTGTGTAAATAATGTTAGGTAGATTTTGATTTTATTCAAATAACATTATTTTATTTTTATTTGATGAAATTAATTTAGACTCTTTGTGATATCTATGGCATTATGGAGGCAGGAATTAATACAACAGTTTTTGTCTCCAACGCCTTTGACATAGGTATGAGCCAATAATGTAAATATAATTTTATAGTTCTTGTTATATCCCATATCATTTAGTGTAAATTTAAATGATACGAGATATAGTCCAACTTTATTCTACATTCTTGTCATAGGGGAACATAACTTTGGTTCATTCACCTACCCCTCAAATAGATGAAAAAAATATGGTTTTCAATACATTTAAACTATTCTAAAATGAGGAGTTTTGCAAGAATGCATTCATTATTTACATGGTCAAACAGTTTTGAATTGATAAAATTTGAGAGAGGCTACTATGGAGGGCTCAAAATCCACATGTAGGTCTAGAAAAATATTCTTAGGTCTTACAAACTCTAATAAATACTTTATAAAAATTTGGCAATGTTTTCCTCTCAAGTCTCTCAAGAGACTTTTTTGGCACCTTGGAAGGATTAAGACACCTACAACTATCATATTTAGGACTATTATAACAACCCTTTTACGGTTGTACAATGGTCATATTTGCTTTATTTTCCCTTTTATATGTTCATTATCCCTTCACACATCCTAATACAACTTCCAATCTCTTTTTCATGGAGAACTCATGACTTAAAAGCTCTGAAATGGCATAATACCCATCTAGTATGACTATCACAATAACAAACTCTTGAAAACCTTCTTTCAAATTACTTTATTTGTTCTTACCTTATTATTTGACTCCATTAAAACATATCACTATTTTAATAAATCTAAGTATATGATTTCTATGCATATGCCAAAGTGATATTTATGATCATATGATAGTGATGGTTTCTATAGTTTTTGTTATGCTTTGATTATGATGCCCAAGGGTTTGAAATATATAACTTGGTATGTGATTCTTGTAAACTTAATGGCAAGGTATGTGAATTTTATTATATGTTGCCTCAACAAGATTTCATCTTATATAATTTATTTAGTACAAGAAATACATAAAATAGATTTATTGATAAGTTTTTAGAAAATTCCAAGCAAGTACAATTGCAATGTGTATATCCAAATTACATAATATTTTTCAACATATTGTATCAACTATATAAAGCCAAATTCCACAACATAGGCCAATATCATCCTTTATAATGAAAAAATAGAATCTTTGGAATAGCGTATGGACACCCATCAAAGCATAAAGGATAGATAAATTTTGTCAAATGTCGTTACAAATTCCCTAGTAAATGTTCTTGCAAAATGTGGAAGCAAATATAAGGAATCTAAATTGTTTAAAATAATGCCTCAAAGGCATTTTCTAAAGGAATGCAATTATTATAAAATATAAATAAAATAAATTTATTGATTTTTTTTAGAAACTTTCAAGATAATACAATTAGTAGGTGTAAATTCAAACTGGATAACCTTTGATAGCATCCTCCTTTCCCATACCAATATGTGAACTGTAGAATAAGGTACACCGACTTAGGTTTGATAATAGCTAACCAAACACATTGGAAATGATGATGTCATGAACCAATAGAGGACTGAAGGATCCAATGACGATTAAATTAATCTACCATAGGAAGATGAGGTGAAATATACACATATTCTTTATAAGGATTGTAGTTGTGAAAGGGTGTATCTAGATAACATTTTTAATCCTTCCACCATGGCTTAAAATATCTCATACTTTATGAAGCATTTGTGAAGGGATAGAATCAACAATAGATTAAAAATTCTCCTTGTCTTGGTTAAAAAGCTTGAATTTCATTTTAAACTTCATCAAAGAGATAGTATTCTTGGTAGCTTGATGAATAAAATTTAACACTTTGATGCCTTCTTTTAAAAAATTTCAAGGAATGAATACATGGCATCTTGGATAGAGGATGATCTTGAGACAAAATAATTAGAGACCACAACTATTTTGTTGGTTAATAGAGAGGCTAGTACAAAAGACACTTTTTCTCATAAAATCTAAGGTTTAGCAACCTCCCAAGATTTCCAAATTCTTCAATAACTAAAGTTACTTGAATTTGAATGATCTCTCTCATGGTGAGAAGAGTGCCAAATTCAATCCCTTTCTAGGTTGTTCTATTAGAAAGCACACCAAACCTAATGCAATTCCTAATGAGGATTTTCTAGGCTTCATTTCCTTATAAGGATTTGATAATCTAGATGGCACACAAGGTGATTTCTTGTTGAAATATTGAAACAAAGCTTAACCCCCAATAATCTTGAGGGAGGAAATGAAATTCTCGAGATACCTAGTGAAAACTATGGTGACCCTCATTTTAGGCCTACAGAAAACCTTAGAGAAGATTTTCAATTTTTAAATAAGAATATTTTGAGGGCACCCATTAGAAAGAATAATTAAAATGGGTTCCAACCAAGATCTTAGAACAAATTTGGAACTTACTAGCCAAGGAAAGAGGCTTGGTAATCCAATAGTTGAAATTTCTATCAATCCTTGCAATAAAACCTACAAAGAGTAGAAAGAAAATATTGAAAAGAAAAGGGAATGACAAGGAAAGAAAACCTCCCCATACTCAATCAGTTTCAAACAAAAATTATCTAACTAGACTAGATTGGGAAGAAAATATTACCTATATAATTGGGTCTTCTTCTACTAAAATCTCAAGCCAAAATCAAGACAAAAAAATATCCAAACAATGAAGAGATTGCTTGATATTATTCTCATCGTGAAAAAGAGTAAGAAGAGAATCATTGATAAATTGACCATTGAACAACTAGTTGGGAGAGTTGGGAATGTAAAATCCCCTTGACTAGGGAGTGAGGAACTATATTGGCTAAAAGATATCCAAAACCTTTAGTAGTGCAAATACATAGAGAGTCAAAGAAAGAGGAAAACCTTGAAAATAGAATGGAAGAGCCTAAAAGGTTGAGATTGCTTGTCATTAATAATAATGCATGTTGAGGCATCAAGAAATATCATAATCATAGACTAGATGAACTGAAGGCCAAATCCAAGAGCATAGAGCATTAGAAGGATAAATAGACATTCAATACAGTCATAGGCTTTGGAAAATACAATATTAATAAAAAATACAGTACACTATTGAGGGTGAATCAATTGAGGAAGCAAGGCCTAAGATTAAGATATAAAGCCTAGCAACTAATTTTAGAAAAAAACATTCAATAAAGCGATAGGCCTCTAATTATAAATTTCTTCCAAATATCTAACTTTAGGTATGAATGTAATGTTTCCTTGTTAATTAAATTTCCTAAAATATTTAAATTAAATGCTTCAAGATAAATCTTGTGAAGGTCTTTTTCCACAATATCCAAATTTTTTTTATAAAATTCATAAGGAGTCTATCTAGACTAGGGGGCCTTGTTGTTGGACATAAAAAAAAAATAGTCTACCTTAGATCATCTTAGGTGAG
The DNA here is from genome assembly GCA_007258455.2 of Sequoia sempervirens. Taxonomy (NCBI): domain Eukaryota; kingdom Viridiplantae; phylum Streptophyta; class Pinopsida; order Cupressales; family Cupressaceae; genus Sequoia; species Sequoia sempervirens. The sequence goes on along the minus strand of VDFB02368652.1, from coordinate 2,904 downwards.
AAGAATATGCTATGATTTGGAGATCAAGTAAGTAACCACCTTAAGGAATTTTTGTAATGTAGCTAATCAAGCTAGAGTATACTTTTGAGTAGAAAAGACGTGTTCATAGTCATGAAAGAATTCTTATAAAATAATAAGAAGCTTCTTGATAACTTGTTACCCTTCCTTGATTTTCTTAATGGGTTGATAATTATGACAAACATATAAGGCCTAAAAAAATTCTTAAGTGACCTTTCTCCTATCTTGATCTAGTTTAGTTGAGGTTGACTTGAGCTCTCCTTATTGTTTGAGCATCCACAACTTGTTTCTAGTGGTGAAGTTGAGTCACTTAAAGATAAGTGGCTATAAAATGGTTACACTTCCAAAGTGGTAGTGGCTTGGTAGAGCTCCGATGTGCCAGCCTCGTAGGAGTGGAAATTAAAGTGCACCAACCAATGCCCATAAATGCCAAGGAAATAGGAAGTATAGGTTATGGAATCATTCTAATATGCTAACCAACTAGTCCCATGCATGGGATGTGGTTCCAAATACTAAACATGTTGAATGTGTGCTGACGCGGATTTGTGATTGAGTGTTAACATGTTGAGAAAAAATTGATTCCTCAAATCTTTGGGCTTGGTAACTTTCCACTCAATAAAAAATAAAATTGGAAAGTGGTTAGAAAGGACAATGTCCATCAAGGGATCCCCTACTAAGAAATAACAATTGGTAAAAGAAAAAATATTAAACTAATAACATGGCATGATGTAGGTTTCAAGTACTCTATCAGCCTAACTCTAAGATTACTCCAATTGTACCACATCATATGATCTTGGTGGTGACCAAGATTGGGATAAAAAATCCCTAATTTATTACACATGAAATACCCTAGACCTCTCTTTTATGAGTTTTCCAACACAAGCAAATCCCCACATTTATCATACGTCATCTCTATCATATTAAAGTCCCCACACATAATCCACGTGGTAGTAGGCATTGACATGGCAGTCCATATCCAAAGGATAGGTCTCTCAACAACATCATTCAAAGCATAAAAATTAATACCTCCAAATGAATGATTATTAATGTTGAAAATAGCCCATATTGCTAGGATGGTTGGGTCACATCATTGGTTAACTAAGTTTTTATGCCATCTGGGGGAGATAAAGGTGACAATGCTACCCTAACCTACTCCATGGTTGTTACACAAATTTGACTAGAAGGGAAATTAACACCACAAGCTAAAGAAAGAAAGAGCGTAAAAAAAGCCTCTTTTATACAAAGAATATCTAGACCTAGAAATTGGAGCCAATAATCACAAATAAAGTAATTCCTTGGGAGGTTGTTTAAAACTTGAACATTCCATGATGTACAATTCATAAATAAGTATCAAGAGTAATTTCCCCATTATCCATCTCATCAAGAGAAAAGTAATTACTTTGAAGAATAGCCTCACTTGAATCAAAAATTCCTATATAAAATTTAACTTGGATTAGCTACCATTTCCTTGAACGAAAATCTCCCTCTTCCAAAACCCCTAGTGGTCTATGAGATCTTTGTTGCACAACTAGACGAGAGGAAGCATGTCGAGTAGAAGTGTTTTTCTTTTTGAGACAATGAAGATGCTCCTAGCAAATCACAAACATATTTTTGCTCACCAAAGGTATCGCCATGGTGGGGAAGAATATATTTCTCTAGTTTAGAAGGTTATGAAACTATCTTATTACCCTAAGCCACAAAACTAGAAGAAGGCTTGGGGTGAGAACTACTATGTCCAAATCTCTTGGCTTTATGACTGACAACTATAGAGAAACCTTTGTCTTTTTTGTAGGAGGTGTCAACCCAGAAATAGGCTTCATCAAAGGTTTTTGGATGAGGAGAAACCAAAGTAAATTCTCAAATATTATTTTTAGAGGATTGACACCAACAGAAAATTATTTGGTATAAGTTCAAATTTAGTACCATTGAGCATATCTCATTTGACCAATCTGAATATCAATAGTTTCTTTAAGGTCCTTAGATAAATCCACCTCAACACAAACTTGCTATTGAGGATGAGTCAAATAGAATCATTTAGTTTCAACACAAACCACAGTGCCTAAAGAAGAGGCAAACTAACTAAAGAAGTTCCAACATGGCAAAGGTAAACTAGGGAATTTTCATTAGAGACAACAAAGTCTCAAATTAAGATTTGAGCACCAAAACTGAGGATTGCAACCAAGAATAGCCTTAGCATGGTTGAATTCAACAAAATGAAAGAGAGAAAAAACCTTGTAAGTTTTTGCATATTGTCTAGGTAGATCCCATTTAGGAGCCAAACCCTAGTGACCCAATCCTTGAGCATGATGTCAATGGAAACCCTACCCGCAAAATACCCTATCAAAGTAAAATTTTCTAACTAGCGGCATGCTTATCAAATTCAAAAAACTAGAAGAACAAAATTTGGAGGTGTTTCAAGGCACATACCTCATGAAACAGTTTGGGAACAAACACTCAAAATTACTTGAGCAAGGGTGTCATTGTTTATTATCAATGAACCTTCAACTCTAGTAACAATAACTATGAAGAAATAAAAGTTGGGCTTACTTAAAAGGTATAAAAATTACTTGTAAACATGATAACTAAGAAAGTACTACAATAGATACAAGAAAAAATACTAAATACCTACTTTCAAAAACAATGTGACATAGACACAAGAAAAAATACCAAACACCTACTTTCAAAAATAATACGACATAAACACAAGAAAAACTTAAAAACCCTAATAAATTATTATATTATTATTTTTAAATTAATTAGCCGATAGGCTACATATAGTGTGAGATTTGAGGTTGAAACAAGTCTCCTACAAACCACTATTTAGTTGTCAAAAAAACAAGTTTAAGTTATCGTTTAATGGTAAACTAGCTATCGTTTAATGGTAAA